>CAEFZY010005138.1:0-30907 GCA_903066815.1 Brachyrhaphis roseni | reverse complement strand
AAAAAAAAACCGGCTCCCAAATAGGATCCTAAAACGGCTCCCATTGAGGAGCCGGTTCCAATCGTTCACTTCAAAGAGCCGGCTCTTAGAGCCGGTTCGTTCGCGACCGACACATCACTAATTTGAATGTAGAGCAATAGAAAGATTCCTGAAGGCCAGCGGAGTAGATGGTGGAGCAGTCGAGTTACGTACCCAGGCAGTGTTAGCATGTTGTTTTCTCACATAATGAACCTAACAGACGACTGGAGGTTTTGTTCAGAGAAAACGGCCTTTATACAAGATAAACTCGCCTTTGCTTTAAACATATAAATGTTTTCATTTTGTCAAAGTTTCTGTGTGTGGTGGTCCACAATTAAATGCGTTTCATTAGTAAGACTTGCACATACTATGAAAAGTAGCTGGCTTAACCCTATTCATCCAGAAGCAGCTAATTAGAGGAGCTGTCTGGGGAGAAATGCCTCACGGGGCCATTTGTACATTATATATATGTGTGTCTGTGGGTGTGTGTAGTGAGTTTTTCATAAGATAAATGAACGCTGCTTAACGGTGCAGTAAATACGAAGGGCTCACAAGGGTATTACCACTCTTGCTCTCTTCATTTCTCGAGGAACTCTCTCGAACACACGTTAACTCTAATTAATCCTTTAACACTTCCAGGCTGTCTTATTTCTGTTTATCAGATAGTCTCGGAGAGATCAATTCAAGATTTTAAATCATTTTTAATCTTAGTACTAATTAACCAAAGTAATTTCACGTTTAATCAGCGAGCAAAAACATGCCTGAGAATACAACACAGCAAAGCCCGAGCGGAGGGGCAAGATGAAGAAAAATGCGTGAAGCTAAGAGTTCACTGATGCAAATGCAGCTGATGTTGCCATAAAATCTATTTACTGTTTTTCTAAATGTGGAAGCAGGGAAAACAATCATGAACCGAACCAAAAATAAGTAATTTTAGACACGTGGGGAATTGTTTGTGACCTGTTCAAGTTGGTGCAAAACACTTAAAAAAAAAATATATATATTCCTCTTATGTTATTCTCCCCCCAGACATGTTCTTTATCTAATGCTTTCATTATGTATTCCAATTTTTGTGTATTGATTCGTCTCCTTACATTATATCATCGTCATCCATCAGTGTACGAGACGACTGTTGCATTATATGCGCATGTTTTAAAAACACAATAAAGTAAAAGCAATATGCTAATTATGGATGATGAAAATTCAACAGTTTATACGACATATAAATCTTTATAGACTGCAGAAAAATCACGACAGGAATTTATCCCGGGGGTTTTGTGAGTACTTGCATTCGTTTTAGTCTGAGGTAAAGAAGGAAGAATATAAACAACTATGTCAACATAAAAAGTATGAGTGAAAATTGGGTTTTTCTTCTTCAATCAAAGTGGCAGGCAGTTCCAGTTTTTTAGTTTTTAAATGTAAGGAACAATGGTGGCTCAATTTACTCTCTTATTAAAACTGTAATTGCGTCGGCAGATGAAAGAGGGACTCAATCAAAACTTCAAAATCAAACGCGGAGTGATGTGACGCAAATTATGGCACGTTCTCAACAAGAGCGCCGTGCGTTTAATAAGAACCGTTGCTTGAGATTATTCCAATCCCACCACCCCAGCGTAGTTCCTTCACTCAAATTTGTGAACATTTACATCAGAGGATTTATTTTTATGAGTGTGAATCGTCAGCCTCACCAGCCATTTTAGGTCAAATTTGCAGATATTTCAATCAGAAAGGAATCCAAAGTTGCACCATACAGCTCCTGGTATTTATTTAGGCTTGTTAAGTTTATTTATCCGTAACATTTGAATTAAAATCAACACACGAGTTGTAGAGGGAAAAAAATGTGTTCCATCTGAGGGTGAAATCAGCAGTCTACCAGTTTTGATTAACTTTATTGTAACTTAAAGCTACAGCATGTAAAATTCATTAGAGAATTTTTTTTTTCTTTTACATATTTGTCCACAGATTGTCACAATCTGTGGGAAAACTGAACTGTGCCTTCCCCCTATGGTCCGAAAGAACCAGAGCCAGGAGGAGGGTCTTCGCACTGTCAATCACCCTCACGTATATGCTGCTCACATCCTCCCACTTGCACCCTACAACTGGTTCACCGCAACAGGGTCTGCCATGCATGCTAACGCTAGCTACCATGGTCTTCTTGGCACTGTAAGTTGCTTCTTTACCAATAGCACATTTAGCAGCATGTATACACTGTTGATGTCTTCAACAGGCACAAAGCAACCTTACCACTATCTAACAAAATGTACTCAAATATGAAACCATGTTGCTACATGAAGGAACATATTATAACAGTTTACTTTAAAAAGTACAAATAAACAAGGACAGTACTGAATTCAGCCAACCTAAATTAAACGTACTGCTTTCACCTTTGCATGATGTGAAAATTTCCTCAGCAGTGCTCTAGACAAAGAAACATCCACCTCCACTTTGTATAACTCCAGTACGTTATGTTTCTCATTTCTACGGTTCAAACAAACACAAAGCAGAACAAAGGAAAAGTAATAAAACATACAAGCTGTCCAACCTATACTGCAACTGCGGGTCATGACCTCTCAGTCACGAGGTGATTTTTCCAATTGCTTGACTCCAAACAACTGAGCTTAGCCCTCTCTCTATGACTGGAGGAATAAAAGTGCAGATAAATATAGATATGACATGCCGTTGTGTGTCCAAGTGAATTGATTGTAACAACAAAAGGCACGCTCCCGGTGGACTCAGTGTTCAAAGAGATAAAACGGACAAAATTGGACGGCAGACGCATCAAACACGATGCGTCTGCAAATCGTGTTTGATGGAACTCTGATTTGATTCAGAAAGTAGCAGAGAACATTCTTTTTTTTCTTGCTTTGGAACAATATTTACTCACACTAGATGCATTACATGGACTTGTTCTTGTCAAATAATCTAATCAAGACTCAATGTACTCCAAAGTGCAACCGATGCACATCAGAGATCATTTATTTGCAGTTAAAACTTGAGCCTAACCCAGAACAGAAAATGTTCTTTTCATACAAAACTGGTGAGTCGTTTGGTAAGCATTAGTGATTCACATCGGTTAACAAGTTTTTGATCCTTAATTCATTATTTGACTCCCAAGCACATCACTTGGTTCCACTTAGGTGAATAGGAGGAAATGTTTAGAGCTTAAACATTTAAAGCCTTCTGTGCAACAGGAAGAGCTTTAATGCGTTTTAAATTTCAGCGGATATAATGCGAGGGTAAGAAGAAGAAAATTAAAGAAAGTCAAAAGATCTCACTGCTGAAGTCGTTAAATGTAGGCATTTGGCCATCTCGTATTCCCTGTGGTGAATGTGTGCATGCAGCTGTGTATTATGTCCATTAGTCACAAAAGCTTCTTTAACGAGGTGCTCCTAATTGCCAAACTCTGCTGGGACTTTTTTTGGGGGTTTTTTCTGTTTAACTCCAGCGCTCTCTTGTATTATTTTCTGTAAAGCAGAATAATTTTTTTGTTTGTTTTTTTTAGCTCTTGATTTGCTCTCCGTACTCCTAAATGGCCTTTCTTTATCACCTCCGGCTTTGTTTATTTCCGTTCTTGCTTGTTTTGTGCAGTTTCATATTATCTGAGTTTTGTCTTTATGAAGCTTTATAATGTACATCGGCCATTTAGCATACACGTCCACCTCCACGTCTGTTGATATTCCTGGTAAAGATTTGTAAAAAAAAAAAAAGCTTGATAACATTTACACAAGACCACTGCCTGGAAACGGCCTGTAATTTCAGTTGTTGATTGGGAAAAGCTCCTTGTTCAGACGGCACCACCAAGCCACCTTGAGTCAGCTGTAGTAGTCATGCCAGGCCACTAGATCGCGCTGTGATTTTAGCATGCCATCGAACGCACATGCGCTGTTGACGCTCAGATTCCACCTCATTGTAAACAGTAATCCGTCTCCTTCTCCTAAGAACTAAGCGCGAACTAAGCAGGTTAAGTAGCCCAACACAACACAATGTTACCTGCCTCTGTTTTTGTTGTTATATATCCGTTATTAATGTGAGGAATAAACCCGTTAGCCGTCCTTTCTGCGCATGTGTGCTTTCAAGCCTGTGGAGTATTTCACCCTCTGTGGGGTGATGTTACAGAAAATAAGAGTGTCTCCATGAAAACGAAAGAAATCAAGTTATTCAGGGGAATGTTCTTATACAATTTTATTTTAGTGTGTGGGTTTGGGCAGGGGGAAGGTAGGGTTTTAATTTTTTGCTAAATCAATGCCATTATTTAAGTGGAACACCTAATAATTACTGTAAAATGAATGCAACTAAAGCATTTTTTTTTTAAATATATACTTCTTTAAAAAATGTAACAGTGACTCTTATTTCTCTTATACTGCTTTCAAAATAGGAAAGAAAATTGAATAAGGCATTTAAAGGCAAAGATCTTTCATAAATGAAGAAAAGGCTAAAATCTGCTTTGCAAAGTAGAGCAGTGGTAATGTTACAGCCCCTGGCCACTTGAGGCTGTGCAGGTTTCTTTTTGTTTTGCAGGTTCAACTGTGAGGGCTCACCTTCCTGAAGGCTGCAGAGGAGCAGCGACCTCATTGGACCAGCAGAGGATTGTCAAGCCAATCAGATGCTGATGAGGCCTACCTGCACCATTTAAAAGGCTCCTGGAATGATTCCTCCAGGGGTCAGCTAGTAGGAAGAGGATTTGTTAAGCTGTCCCCCACCTTTGGTGCTTGCACCGATGCATTGGTGTTTTAGGACCCATCACTAATGTAGAGAGTAATGTAATACTTTGGGCACCCCAGAACAAGTGAAAAATGCTCCTGAATGAAAGCTCAAATGGGACTATTTCTCATTTATGAAGATATCGTTGCTTAAAGTTCTTTGCTTTTCAGAATCATCTTCCTTTCCTTTTGTATCAATTAAAAAAAAAAAAAACACAAACACACATTTTGGAGCTCCAAGCATGAACATGTGTGTCCTTTGTGAGTGTGATTGTCTGTGTGGAAGTAGCACAAAGCTTATAAAAGAGGTCTTCAGGGCAAGAAAAAAAAAAATGGCTGTAAAACATTATTGCTCTGACTGGCTGACATTCACATTTGCAGAAAATATCCTGAAATACTTACAAAAAAAGATGACCTGCCTCACTGTACAGGACCTGAATGTAAAGTTGATTAGGAGACTGACAGCCATGTGGGGACAAAGGTTGCCTCTGGGTTTAGCTGTCAGAGTGGATTTTTGGAGGAAAAGCTATGCCTGTAATACCACTCCTAACTTATTTTCTTTCCGACAGAAATGCAAGACTCCGCTCCAGGAAAGGGGCGATTTATCTACTTAAGAGTCTTTTAAGATGCTGGCTAATCAAAATGAGGCTTCATTATAGCTGAAAGTTTTCTGTTTTTCACTTTACACCAAAAAAGTTTAACTTTGTCTTCATTCAGCATTTATGTGACGCAATTGCCCTTTTTAAAGCAGCAGTAGGTAAAGTTTCATAAAAATATGTTTTTTTGCATATTTATGCCACTATCTCATCATATTGATGAGACAGCGAATGTATGAAAAAGAAAACTGAAGCTCCTCTGTCTTCTCCCTGAGGTCCTACTGACATCTGCAAAAGTACACAGCTCTGATTGGTTAGGAATAACAATCAGGAATAACCAATCAGAGCAAGGAGGAAGGACTTAGAATTGTCAAACATGCTCATGTACAGGTTGTTCACACTACGGCTCCACCAGAATTTTTTTTTCATTCTCAGTTAGGGATGAAAATTAAATGTGGGCAAGATAGATTTTATTTTCAATATCATTTGGTTTAAAATTCATTGAAAGGTTTTAATAGGCTTAGAAATGAATAAACAGGAGTGTAATGGAATTATATTTTACAGGATGTGACGTAAACAAACTAATTGTGTACTCAAACTTTAAAATAGTCAACGAAGGGCTCAAACAGAAGTGTTGATGTTAGCATCAAGGGAAAAAAACCTAGATATATAAAAAACCACCAACATGTTCCAGCTTCCCACCACAGTCAGAAAGTAGAAAGATGTGTGCTAGGTTAATTGGTGACTTTAAAGAAGATGCAAGTTGTTTTTCTCTTCACAGGACGAACACTCCAGGATGTGCGTCACCTCATCATCTAACCTTGTGAAGCCATTTGGGGATTATAAAGTTACCACAGGAAGGTCTACACACCCCCACGCACACACCTCGACAAGCTAACACCCAATCAATCTCACCGTCTTAATTGTTTTTCCTTTCCGCTACACTCTCTCTTTTTTCAATCAATCTCCCCGGCTCTCCGAACACTAGATCTACTTTACACAATTAGTCCTGACTGCAGCGGTGTCAAAAGCAGCCAAATACAACACCTGTTTTTCTGCACACACTCACACACACTTTCGCTGACGGTTGAGTGTTGGGTGGATCAGAACAGCATAAGTTTTCTCTCAGTCCTTTGAGCGGCCCAGCGAACTTTACCCTCCCCTCCTCCCCACTATATCTAGATAATTGCTGAAGAGTGCAGGCTTCTGCAGTCACCAGTAATGAACTCCATCTCAGTGTTTTCCCTCCCCCACTCCGCTTTGTCATCCATCTTTTTCCTCTTCACATTCCCGTCTCTCATTTGTCCTCTTATGTAAAATTGCTTTGCCTTCGCATCGAGCACATTAGAAACAATTGTAGGTTTCATGCAGGCTCTTTTCAGAAACTTTTTTGAGGCTTTTTCTCCGGTTCCACTTCATAGATATGAATCAGTAAGCCACTGAACATAACCTTAAAACATATTGTTATATCTCTATTATTTTAATAAGCTTCTGTTCTGTGATTTCAAGTTTTAGAGGCCAACAAACAGAACTGTTGTTAATCTTTAGCGCATTGTAATAAAATAACGTGAGAGGTAACATCAATACATGCATTGTAGAAGTTAATGATTTATGCTTATGATCTTAAAATTGTTAGTCTGGCTAAAAAACATGAGTCAGGACTGATATTTTGTAGCTGAGTGCCGACAGTCCATGTACTGATTACTTTTATTCTATTTCACTTTTACTGTAACTCTTAGTCAAGTGTATGTTCCAAAAATTTTGAAAACATCTTGAACTTCAGCAAGTGTTCTGATCATGAAATAATTCAAAATTATTAGGATGCTTTAAAAATTTAACACATCCTTGGTGTGATCTCAGGTCTATATTATGTAAAAAAAAAAAAAAAAAGATCATAAAAAAAAGTAAAAAGAACCGACTCCCACTTTTTTTTTCTTCACTTTTGCTGCTCAGCTCTCACTCTCAGTGGTTGCGCCCTGCTCATGAACTTTGGTTTTGATTGGCAGAACGGCGGTGGCTTTTCTTCTCAAAAACTCCAAAAAAACCAACTAAGGGAATCATTAAATGGATTTTCCTTGACTGACCAGCTACATACAAGCCGTACATCACAGAGTGTGATTCAAGGCATCAGATGCAGAGTTGTAAAACATGGTGCCACTGCACTCCAGAGCAGAGGAGACTTGTCTCTGGAGTGATATATCATGCCCCTGTGTGAATCTGTGTTTAGCAGTTGCCAAGAAAACCACACCTGCCCCGACTGCATTGAGTTAAGTGTAAACTTTGAAGCAGATTATTTGAAAGACAGAAAGAAAAACAAAATCTGTTTATGAATTAATCAGGAGTGGAATAGCTGGGGCCAACGTAAGATGTAAGTGCGTGTGTGGCTGTATTTCTGTAAATGTTCTGTGATGGACAGCATGGGAAAACAAAGAAAATATTCACTGGAGAAGCAAAATCAGCAGCCACAACAGTCGCAAGGGCAGCTTTTTAGCTTTCGTGTTACATAAAGACATTCCCCTAGTTACACAACATAAGAAGTGGCTTCAGTCATCCTCTCATGGTTGGTTTCATCCTGGCTTAGTCAAGTTGTTCTTGTCACTGTACAAAGTGTTGTGTGACAGGTCAGGAGTTTGTTCCCATGTTTTGTGCAAAAAAATGCGCTCACACAGCATTGTTGATATTTCTCTTCAACCATCTCCCTTCCACTATCCGGTTTCCCGCTGCAGGAGACATAAATACTTTTGAGGAATCTTTAATTGATGTGTTGAGGAATTCCATACATTTTTAAGGTCCTTCACTAAATAACTGGTATATTAATAAGACTGGCAAAAGATTAAAAACTCCTGGATGGAAACCAAATGGGAGGCTGCCTGCATGAAAGCGCTGTGATGGTTCTGTGACCGTTTTGTAAAAGCAAAACAGATGACGGAAAGAGGGAGTGGGAACCCGGGTGGGTCAGGGTGGGACGCATGATGAAGCAGAATGGGATGTGACCAGGTGGTCTGCACTGCTGCATGAAAGGTGTGCACGAATATGAACGGTCCCCAACCATGTGTGCGTTGACTGTTCGGCTTTGGTCCGCTTCCTGCTATTAACTTAAGAACGTTGAACATTTATACCTTTCTATATAGGTATAAATGTTGTTCATAAGTGCTACAGTTCCATTCTAGTCACACTCTCCCAATTTTCTATCCTCCACTCTGAACATGATAAGCAACCTGTAGAGGCGATGCATCTTACCTATTTGATGCTGAAAATTTCACTTCCTTCAAACTTGCAACTCTGTGGATTAGGCAGCAATAGAAAGTGGATGGATTGATCCATGGATTGCCTAGAGCTGGAACCGAGGTAGACCTGTTTGCTTGCAGATAAGAGCAAACATTGTCACTCAGCGCCTTTTATAGCAATTTCAGGATGTTTTTAAATATTCCAGCCTTATATGGATATTACTAATTCACAATGAAAGAGGATAAGAAGGACTTAAACATCACATCACATCTTATCTCACACCAATCACAAAAAAGTTGCAACAACATGAAGAACCTGTCAGTTGTCAGCCAATGTACATGTGTAAAAAAGGCAGCCTGCCAGTCTGTACAGACAGGTACTTTAGTTTTTTTTGTTTTTTTTTCCTGAACATCAGTTAGCAGACTGAATACATTAACCCAGCCTCCCTCGGGGACAAAAAGCAAAGACTTTAACCTTGATTATAACTCGGAACATGAAAAGCAGGTTTTTGCCTTCATCGCGTCCCTTGAGAGTGCCGCTCGATACAGCCAAAGCAGTTTTTCTTTTCGTCCGCCGTGTGAAATCACACAGTTGTTTTCTGTCGAAGGCTGTGGCCAAACTCAAAGACCACCAAGCACGACATACGTTTTTATTACTGAACTTTTCAGAAAGTGGCGCTTCAGTGCTCTGCTTTTCGGGGTCTCAGTGCACAAAGATGATGAGAAAATGGCGGAAATGCCCTTAACGGACATGTGAACCGAATTCCAGGATGTGTCTCAATATGTCCTGAAAGTCATTTCAGAACTTTGTCACAACAAATGCTGAAACTGCAGAAGCCAAAATTTACATCAGTTTTAAAAGTCAAAGAAACGCTGCAGTACTTCAAATACACAAGGATAATGATTTTGTAAGCCTGCTGCTCCTTTAGGGTAACAAATTGCAGGTTCATGCAATAATTAAGGGCTCACAGGACATGGACGACCTGGGAGTGTAACCCCTGCCTGATGGGCCATCCATCCAATTTTCCCAGCGTGTTTGTGTGTGCTATTTTAAAAAAGACTCCACTGGGGCCATTATTTATTTATTATTTGCCTCTAAGTTTAAAAGCTGCGACCATCCATAGAAAAATAAGTATATCAGCCAAGGTCTAAGAAATTGAAAGCAAAACCGAGCTGCTTTATTTGTTGCATTTGCAAGAAGAAGGAGCAATTTTAACCGAAGATGAATGAAGGTGTTCACCGTGATTTAGATTCACTGCTCCATAAAGTCATGTTTTTGAGACGCAGGATGCATCCGTGTACGTTTTTGATGAGGAGACAGAAATGTCAAGTATTAATCAGGCTGAAGGAGACACATTCAGCAGAATTTAGAAAGCTATGCGTGATGAAAAATATGCAAGTCTATAGAGTGGAGTTTAGAAGAGAGACTCCAGACAAATTTATTCGTATTTCAGATGAATTGTTCAGAATGCCTGGGACGTGTTTGCATCAAGTATCCTCATGCAAGTTTAAAGAGTTTCTTCCAGCCCAAACAACCTTAATGAAGATTGTACTGATCCTCTTCAGGGGTTCCACCTTCTTTGAGAAAAAAAAAATCTGTTGAAATGGTGGATGTAGAATATAAACGCAGGTAATAACAGCTAGAGTCCTTGGTCTAAATGAAGTTACTGGAAGAAAGAGAAACAGACCTGCACACGTCCACTCAGTGGCATTTTTAACATGGGTGACATGTCTCACTACCCAGGGTGCCGTTCTGCCAGGGGAAGGAATGACTGCGTGGAAATAAAAAAAAAGACTTAATTGTGTTTTCTATTGCTTATTGTCACTCCCACTCAATGGGAAAGTGATACTTTCCTATTTACTACTCATCAAATGTAAAAACTATGCTCAAAAAGATGCAGTTAATCAATAAATTCAGTTAAAGAGAAGAGTTTGGGAGTGTTTACAGCTGAGGACTCAGGCAGAGTGTCGAGTCTACGGGATCAGCAAAAGGTGACTGGATCTTTTATAGCTTTGAACTTGTGTAGATCATTCAAAGCTGTGCAGGCAAATTTGGTTCTCACTTTAACAAAAGCCTGAGATTGATTTTTGAGACTGAGTTCATTGTACCAACTGATGAAAGAAAATCTAAGCAGATATTCGGTAAATCCATTGATCCTCAAGCAGAGGCTGTGGATCTGGGAGGATAACGGCACTCCACCTTTCAACAAGTCTATCGATATTTACACTAATATGTTTGGAAATAACATTTTGCTGTTATATGATCATTGCTGGGTGATTGCTTGCTTGAGTTTCCTAAAAATCCCTTCAGGTTTTAAAACGGAGTTTGTGTTGTGTGGGAATAGTTAAGGGTTGTTGTGCTGCAGTCATTAGATTCTTGGTAGTAACAGTTTGGATTAAAACAACTGAACTTTTAATAACAAATATTTAATTTCTGAACTGCAAAATCATGCAGTCCTATTCATTAAATTTGAGAATACGTCCCGATGAGTCTCGTTTATCAGTTTAAAAGTACCTTTTGAAAATCAATAAGCCCACAAACAGTGGTTTATTGGTCTGATATGAAATTCTAATCTTAAATGTTAAATGACTTTTCATGTGCTATGAACAGAAAATCCTCATGATTAAGAGAAACACAGGTCTCAAACATTTCAGTAATCTTCTAATTTATCCAACAGGTTTGTAGTTGAAAGCAGTTACTCGTAAGAGCATATACAATTTAGATCTAGAGCATTTTAATTTTAAATGTCTTTTTGTTGGATATTCCTGTTTTTTGCCTTTGAAAACAACAACAGGAAGCAGCAAAGCCCCACTAAGTCGACCCTCAGCTCTACTAAAACTGAACCAAATGGTGTCTACTGGAGATCACAATAAGCCGAGGCTGTCAGCAGAAATCTCTAATTTTACAACAATATTCACGGGACAGTTCCTGTTTTACTTCTATTTTACATTGTGACAGCAATTATAACCCTTCAAATCAGTGCGGATTTTTGTAATCCTTTTTCAAATACTCACATTGGTTGATGGGAATGTTTTCACCAAAGGTTGCGTCTTTTCTACATGTACAGTTTACAGTATTTATAAGATTTTCAGAGCATGTTTCAGCCCTAAGCGTCTAGGACCAGACGTTACAGCCAGAAATCCTGTGGGTGCTGTTTGGCCATTTGAGTTTCAGCCAACGACAACAGCAGCAGTCCTTCTGTGTTTTCTCTGACCGTCAAAGTGATTTGTTTGCCGAGAGTGCCTGTTACTGTGTGTTGTGAGCCCATTATTTTCTGGCTCCCTTTTTAGTCACAGGCAGCTCAAAATCCGAGTGACGCACTCGCCTTGTCATGCTGCGTTGCCGACGGAGACCATGAGGTGGCAACGCAAACCCAGATATCGGCTGGCGGTGTCTTATCAGGGCCATTTCTCCACACCGTCCCCTGTCTTTCCGCCGTCCTTCATTTGTGTTTCCATACAGCCACTGACTCCTGTTTTAGCAAAATCCAATTATCCTCAGTGAAAAAACAATACTATCATAAATACTGGTGCAGTGGAATAAACCCTAGAACGCATGCCAATGATTGAATTACAGCCGGAAAGCTCAAAGTCAAGTTCAGGGATAAACGATAACATTGAGCTGAAGAACTGAAGTAAAACATAGAGCATGAATTAATGCGTTTACTCGTTTTTGCCATTTAAAGGCGTACACACCCACTTTGAAACTCTCGAGTCCAAGTGAGTCAAAAACAAAATATACAAAAAGTATGCTCCTTCAGTTTTCATCTGACCGGACTTCATGTGACCGATCAGATTTTCCACGGTCGTCCTTTGAGTTCAGGCGGTTGCTAAGATATTTTGCCAGCTCGATTGAGCACCGGGGGGAAGGTGATGACTCTGTAACTCCCGTTAGCTGCAGTGTCAGCGTCCCATGTTAGGCATTTGACAAATACTATTGACAACAAGTGCTTATCCTACCAGATCTCCAGTGAAAACATATAACTCACAAGAAAAATTGCTGACAGTCTGTTTGCTGCTTAGCACCAGCAGCTTTGAATCTCTATTGGGAGATTTAGAAAAAAAGAAAGAGGTTTGATCAGTGTCTCTTTAGTAAATTATGCCCAATTACTCCTCCCACATGTGTTTTCCAAACGATAGCATAACAAACATAACAAAGAAAAAACATTTCAAATGCAATTTGGGAGAAATACACATCAGATTAAAAAACAAAAAAAAATACTTTTATATATTCCCTTCTTGTGAATATGTATGTGGTTAAACAATATCATTACAAGATTAGGCAAGAGAAACTATTCATATTAAATCTTATTTAACATGAGCATGTTTGTTTGTTCCTGTCTATTCACAGCCTCCGTTAAGTAATGCCACCTAAAATTTATCATACATTTTTGGGTTAAACAGTGATTTTCAAGAAGGTAAAAAGGGACAAACAAAGTCATGTTTTGCCCGTTACAACCAACTAACTTGTAATGTACCCTCTCCATTTTCTAGTTGTTGAGCTTTTAATTTGCCTCATGTGTTGATGTATTGGAAAGGTATTTTTACATGAGTGATTGCAGACAAATTTGTCTACAAACCCCATGCCATTAAAACAGTATGTCTTTGTCGCTCAGGGTAACGCTAGCTTGTGTGTAAACCTGGTAAATGGTTCAAACTGTTATTTTTATTTTTGTCGTTCTCTGTTACAGTTCTCCTATCAACACCATTTTGTTTGTCATCTTTGCTGATAATGAATGCATTATGCTTTATTTTTTCTTTTCTTTTTATTTGAAAGTTTCTGTTTCAAATTGCTTTTTCCATCAGCCACCAGACAACCAGAGTGGGCGGCTTGATATGGGAGACCGAGGCGGAGCTGCCGCCCCAACAGGCTCCCACTTCTCATGTTTAATGGTTTCATGTTCAATAAAGAGTATTCTGGGCTGACATTTTCCTGGCCCGTTTCCTGAGACAAGATGCACACCAAAAAATACCAGAACAAGAAGTGGTAAACAACTTGCACCTAATATGAATGGTTTTGATCAACGTCTGTTCCACTGTTTCTGTAAAGGCAATTAACGTAGCAAAGCATTACTTTGTATGTGGTATTTTTAGGTGCAGAATAGACACTTGCTGAGATGATAGAATTTCATTTGTTATTTAAAAAACATACCTGATACAGAAATAAAGTGTTGATGACACAACTGGCACAAATGGCTTCCTGTAGTCGAGACATCGAGAACAACTGCAGCTGCAGTAGTATTTTAGAAAGTGAAGGATTTATATAGAAATTTGACTGGCAGTGATGAGGATATTGTTTGTCAGAACATAGGAGGAAAGTGGAGACACGTAAAGATGACCCGCCTACTGAGCGCCCAATACATGCAATGGGGAAGCTCCAGATGGGCAACTCAGACTGGTATGTTGAGTGCCATTTGTTGCAGTTTTAGAGATTGTTGTTGTCCTTTTTGCCACCTCCCTTCTTAGCCCTAACCCTTTCTCAGAGCTGCTAACTCACAGACTCGAATTATGTAGTTACGTAATTAATAACTTTTATATAACTGTAAGTTTTCTATTATGGGATATTTTGTTAGAAATTGGTGTGGCTGCTAGCGGTGCTGCCAGCTAACATTGTTTCGTGGAGACAGTGAAACAGAGACTCTGAAGCATAGCCATCTCAGTAAAAGCTAAAAAATATAATTAAGATATGATTGCGATTTATTAATTTAAAACAGGGACAAAGTGCAATATAAAAGGGAAGATGCATTGTATCAGGTTGTAGCTCTGGTGCTAATTTCCATCTGCAGTCCCCAGCTAAGGATACCAAGACTGCAGTAAAAAAAAAAAACCTGCACTACACTTTTCTTTGCTTTATGTTAGATAATGCTTGGAAAATGCACAAAGACTACACCCTACAATACTGTGACTGATCCAGATATTTTAAAAATTGAAAAAGTCACGTTTTAATGAAAAAACAAATCACTGGAAAAATAAGGCCCTGTTTACACGACAACAATTTCTGGTGAAAACGGAAGAGTTTTGTTGCATGTACGAACGTGAATCTGACAAATTCGGTGGTTTGTCAGAGGAAACCACCGAATGTTTTCTCTGACAACGGCACAGATTGAAAACGGGTTCCAGAGTGCAATGGTTCTGAACCGTACCAGTGTCTGTTGTCTTGTAAACAGAGTAAATGGATGTTTTCCCCAGGTCATGCATCATATGACGCAAAACATAGCTGCTTCCTACAATCCACAGAAGAAGAAGATACTACTGACAATGCTGGTGTTACTACAATTCGTATTTCCCCATCAGATACGGTTCCCCCAGCGTCTCTTCACCGCTCTGCGCCGCCCAGGTGGCAAAATACAGGTGTGCTTGTTAAGCGCTCTTATCTAGAGAACTACCGACATCGTGAAAGCTCAAACGTGTTTCGGTGAAGTTATCCCACTTTTTTCCAACTGCGCCCTAATCAGACACACATAGTGAGTGTTTCCCCCAGTATCTGGGGGAACGGTACCTGATGGGGAAACGCAAATCGACGTGCCTTCAATAAGAACTTTTTTTTAAAAACACATGCGCACTTAGTTTCAAAGAACCTAACACCAACTAGTGGCGTGGCGAGAGCATTACACCTAATCAATGTGTACCGTTACTGTGGAAACAAAGATTGTAATTAGAACGTATTCATGTGAAATGAAACAAAAATTCAATTTTCGTTGGATCATAGTAAACGGGGCCTAAGTCAGTAAAAAAAAATTTCAAGGTCTTATCATTTTAACCAGAGAAGGAGCTTCATGCATTTAAAAATCTCTTTGATCTTTTTTTTTTGCACTGTCAGTTTGGCCATGGACGTCTGAGTAAAGTGAATTACTCTGCAGAACGCAGGCGTTTAAGGATTACAATGAACCTAATAGCTTCTTCCTCAATGAACTCAGAATTTTTTGAACGCAGTTTGACAATGTTCTATTGTGTAGTTTCCAAACCTCCACTGAGAAATAATACACCAGTTCAATATATTACATTTGTCATCTAAACCAAAATAAAAATACATGATACTGTAAAAAAGCAGTGCACAGCTTGCCTTGAGAAAAAGGCACTAAAATTATTGACATAGATTAATCCAGAATAAAAAGTGTAATTTAGTTAGACAACTACCTGTTCCCAACAAAAAATACTTGCCTCATTTAGGGCAAAGTTCATTTGTAAAGCAGTCTTCATAAACTGGGACAGATGATGTTACGTGTCAGTTTCTCAGATAAAGCAAAAAGAAAAAGAATAATCTCTTTTAAAAGACTAACCACTGTTTTCATGGACATTTCGTGGTTTATGATGAAGCTTCCTTCTGTACATTCTTGTCAAGTCTACTTTTCCTTCATAGTCTATACTCTAATCATGTGCATGCAATGAAGATTTAATGTTTTAACTAAATATTTTACAAGAACTCTGTACTTGTTAGCCACCTAACGTTTTGTGAACGTTAAGCTCTTCTTGATGCATCTCGGTTACAGCTCCAACCGACCCGAATTCACATGATGCGCGACGAGCTTCTCAACACACGCGCTGTCTTCACATGGTACCTATTCCCTTCTCTACAGTCATTAGTCATCAGCGTCTTGCAGCCTGTTCCTCTGGTGTGGGTTCTGTACGCTCGCTGGTGACCCGCCTTCCAGAGGAGAAGGTCACGCATCCTCGAGTGAATGTTAAAGGGAATGTGACACGCCTGTCACCAAACGTAGGCTTACGCCCCGCAAATTCAGGTTACCATATCTTGTGTTACCAGATGTTCTCCTGGTTTTGGTACGCTTGTTCTTGAAGAAGGTCGTGCATCCAGGCTGATTGGAATTTAAAGAAAATGCTAAATGCATTGCGTAGCATCTATCAAATTGCGTTTTTACACGCATACATTTTGGAGCGGAGATATTTGGTTAGTGATCCTGGGACATTTTTAACAGCATGTCTTGAGCTAACCTTTCCTGCTAGTTTAATCACGCACACGCTTTTAGATGGATGCAGTTCGTCCTGTCGAGTTTTCTCATTTTATGTCTTTCCAATCGGAGTAGGTTTTGTTTTGTAGCTTTGTGTCTTCTTATTTTTTGCATCAATGTCTCTGTATCTTACTTCCCCAAGCACCAGTCAGTTCTTTCATATAAAGCCAAAAACACTGGCTACAGAAGTACAGATTCTGATGTGACCAGGCATGTACTGAATCCAACTCGCTCTGTGGAGATCATGGACTAAAACACTCTTTTCATCTTAAAGAAGGATGATCTATGCAAAATGGCAGAAAATCCCTCGAGAGATCTATTCAACACTGACATCTTCCACAAAGGGAAGTCTTTTACCATAAACAAAGGCATAGTTTTAGATAAAGTAGCAAATCTTATCAACATTTTTTCTTGTTTTTTTTGTGATCACGTGTTTTGGTTTTGCTGCCTTAAATCGAAAGGTTGGTCATTTCCTGGAAATGCCAGAAACTACTCCAGAGATAAGTTTAGATGTAACGCAGACTGAAAGAAACGATCCTATATTGCATGTGTTGACATTTTAATTAGTTTACTGTATTTAAGCAGACTGCAGATCAATTAATGTGGAGCCGAATGTAGGCAGACAGAAAATACCAAGCCCCAGGCTTTATTTTCAGGCAACGAAGCGATCAATGCATTAACCTTCAATTTTTACATGTAGCCCGTCAAGTTTATTTGAATTAATTATGAATATTAACCTCACAATCATTACCTTTATTTAAATTAACACAACTACTACTCTGTTTGAATTCCTTATTAACAATTCTGTAGTAATTAGTTTCTATGAAATATTTGACAGTGGCACAAATGTTGTGATGTAATGCAGACTAAGTTTAATTATTTTATTCATTTAATTTTGCTGCTTTCTTCAGGACTTTGTTTTCTTTAAGTACATTTTTTTGGACAGACATAGTTTTGATGGTGCCAAGACTTTGCCTCTGTGTGTTTGTATATGCAATCACATCTACCTGCTGCTCATATTTAATAAGCTCTGCCACGGTGGCAACATGGAGGAAGAGCATCTGAAGTGCAGCACATTTAGCCAATTCTGTACATATAAAACACTTCTAGACAACTTATGCAGTTAACAGGAAATAAAACCATGAGTGAGTTTAGCATTTGTTGCTAGGGAAATAACCACTTCTATATTTTGTTGTAATACAAAATATTTTCTTTTGCAGTAGGTCAAATTCCCAGTTTGAAACCATACTTCAACAATACGTGCACAGTCTTTAAATCAAGCATCCTTCGCCTTGTTTGTATCCCTTCTGAAAGGTGGTGATGAGATTTATTTCACAAACTTATGCAGAATGAGTCACCACAGGAAAAAAAAAAATGCAGTGTGCATTTTAGGTGAAAGCTCATTTTCATTTGCAAGATTTATTTATTTTTGCCATTTTTTCTCCCACATCCCTCTGAGAACGGTTTTTTTTTCCTTTTTCTTTTTGTACAATCCTGTTGTCTTCATTACAATTCACAGCAGGTGCCCGATATCTTTTTTGATCACTTTTGCGGCAAAGTCTTCGCTTGGCGAGGGTAAACACTCTGGTATGTGCGTGCGTTTGTGTACACCTGTGTGTGAAGGATGACTCTGCTACCGTGTCTCTGTGGGGTGTTTCTCATTTTAAACAGGCCCACATTCCCTCCCTAAACACGGAAACTGATAAATGAAAATGGTCTTAGTCCAAACAGCGTACACGTCTCTCTGTTATGCGGTTTCGCTGGCTTTTATTTTGACGTGTGCTGTTGAATTATAGAAGCGTGCTGCTGACTGTATTGTTAGTGAACACATCCGTGTGTGTGTGTGTTGTGACACTTCTGCATAAGCAGAGTGAACGGGGATAAGTGAGACGAATAGGAGCGAGGAGGCCAAGATGCTGACAGATAGAAATGACGAGTGCCAAATGTCTTCATTAAATTCTCATTTATGGATCGTTTCATTCCCTCCACCTCTCCAAACTTTTAATGGCGTTTGTTGGATCTCTGAGTGTCTGTCTCTGTCACCGTCTAGCGTCGCCTGCATTCATAATTTCCAGACTTCCCTCAACTTTGTTGCTGCGTTTGTCTGCTTAGCCGGGAAAGTTGTGACTCCTTCAGGGCCTCTTTATTTTCACTCGGTCACTTTGAAAGCTAAGATGTTTGTTTCCTGTCATAAAATGAGAGGTACAGCAGGGAAAACAAAAGAAAAAAAAAGTATTTCTATTAATAGATTTAATTAATGATGATGTTTTCGAACAGATCATTCTGAACCCACAGTGTCTGTCGTTCCATTTAACATATAATTGCTCAAATTGGAATTCTGGAAACTTGCCAATTCATAAAATTGCCAAAATTGAGCTGCTTTTTTCAATAAAAAGTTTTGTACATGGTTGAGTTGTTTTTTCGGCTGTAGCAAAATAAGTGTATTGCTCTAAATTGCAATGAAAGCATTTTTTTCTTCTTTTTCCAAGTCACGTGAGACAGGATGTCATAGGAGATTGATGACGTAGCATGTTCTTTAGCGACTTATCGCGTGCACAAACTTATTCACGTGTGATTTTAATCGCGTTCCTTATTTAACGGAAACACCACAGTGCGTTTTATCGAGCTTAGCGGAACATCGACAAAGTTTTCAGCACATTTGTACTGGAAATGCAGCTGCTGTGTCCATTCACTGACAGCAAAATCTGTAAAAAAGAAAAAAAAAAAGTCAGGATTCACGTTAAAATGAGGGTCTTACGGTGATCTGCGAGGTTTAAGGAACACTTTAAACATCAAGCCACTTGTCACAGATTTTTACTGTGATTCTGAGGCATTTTCAGAGTAAATCTGACTTTTCCTGGGGAGTACAACACGGATGAAGAAAAACGCGATAAAGATCAGACAGAGCAAGAGTTCCAGTTGTGATTGGTTTGATTCTCTCTCTTCCTGGTTGCAGTGCGCTGCAGTTTATGTATTTATTTTTTTGCTTCTTCCATCTGTTGTTGAATGAAACGATGGTGATTACGCTGTGCTGCTTGTGCCAGTATGCGCCAGCGTGATACGGCTAACTGGTCGGAGTGAGCGCAGTAAATCTCCCTTCCTCATGATTGTCTGTCTGTCTGCTGATCTCTCTCGGCAGTGGCGATGCTGGAGTTGTCATGTGGCCCTGCTGCATGTTTAGCACTTTTAAAGAAACATTTTTTCTTTTTTTTCTATCATCTCTTTTTCGAATTTGAATACCAGAGAAAAATACATCTGACCAAAGGAGGTCCTGATTCTTCTCCCATTGTTTTCAATCAGAAGTCTGATGTCAGGGAGTAACTTTGTGACAAAGCAGACTTGCTACATTTTTAATGTTGGGGATTAAAAATCTTTGTTCTGCTTGAACTTTTTTAAAAGAACGCCAGGATACACAGTTTTTATAACAACTCTGTTTGAAATGACTTCTTTAGGTCTTTCGTAATGACATTTGTCACCTTCACAAACAGCTCCTTTGACTTTGTCACCAAACTGTCATGAAATTAACACAAAGCATAAAAGGGACACATTTTGTTAAAAATAGAGAAAAAAAACAAACGGACACAGGAGTTTCCTGTAATGTCTCACAGAATGAAAAAAATAGATTTTGATTAATTGATTTTATTCTAGAGCACAATTATTTACAATTAAATAACAGAAATGTGTCGTGGTATATTCACTTGTAGGGAACACACAGTGGTGAGAGGGGTGATTAAATTTAAAGCAAATCCTGACTAAAAAGTTACAGATTGGAATTTCTTTTTAATTTAAAAAAAACCTCCAGTCATAAATTTTAACGCATTTAAGTCTATATAACCTGTAAACTCCTAAGAGGTTTGTGTACAATGTGGCTCTTGTGAGAAAATAATAACTCACTCTCGTTACAAAAAAAGCCAGCAAAAATTATTATAATTTTCAGGAAAACGCAATAAAGAACACGATGGTGAGCTGTTCATTTTGCACGGAGAAGGTTGAGAGGCTCTCTGTTTTCAAGGAGTTCAGATATCTGAAAATCTCACCTGGAGGCTTTAACACGTCATGCCCGATTAGGAAGAAGAATCCACCAGAATCCCAGACGAAGTGCGCACGGTTTTTCTTTTACCGCCGCACCAATTAAAGCATCAAGCATTCAGACTGCTCGTACTCTACCGCAGAGCAAGGGCTTAAAGAGGGCAGCAAAATGTCTAACTCCCACCTGAGTGGCATCCTCCAAAGTCTTTAAAGTCAAAATCTGAAAACTTAGAACGTACATCCTCATGCAGGGTGGACAACACCTCGGGAAAGAAGACTACAGTGTCCAAATGAAGCTTCTTCTCTGAGGAAGATAACATTAAGTCGTCCAGAAAATGTTACATTAAAAATAAAAATAGTTTCTTACGGCAATGACAGTCTTCCTTGGTTTCCTTCGTGCAACATCCATGATGGCAAGGTCGAGAAGTAACTTCTAGAACTACGAACACATGGAAAAAATGTTTTCTGAAAAGTAGGTCATTATGTAAATCAACTTTATATCATGTTATGTTGTTATTCCCTCGTCTAAAACATATCTGGATTGTTACTTTGATTCTTTCATACATCTTTAAGGATTCCTTGCACCATTAAACACTTGCCATCACAAAGCACTGACTGTTAACTCAAAGCTACTGCCACCTCATACGGCATCCTTCCCCACTCAGCTCCTCCAGACTAGCGGCAGCAGCAATTAGCAAGCACCTGGTGCAACTGCGCATCTGCTGAGCTCTTCCTACAAAATACTGCACAGAATTTAGGAACGATTGTTAACGCCATAATGAGAAGCATTGCTGCAATGACGTGCAGAAGGAAGAGTGTGAGCTTCTTAAAGAGGCAGAGGCCCAATATCAAGACGGCAAATGGCAAAGTCAAATTTCTTTTAAATCGTGTTTGATATGTACAGCATTTTTAGAGCAACTAAATGTAACATAGTTACCCGACTGTGCTATAAAATGACACCATGTGCCTGGAAATTACTGCCCCTTTAATAAAAAGCAGCTCAAACACAACAGAGGAAAGTGAGTCGAGTATTTACCAATAAGTTGCAGTTAGCAGTACTTCACTGAGCATTATTTAAGCTTTCATGAGATGATTTCTCTCCTGGCTTCATGTATTCCTTTAAATAACACACCCTGACTAATTTCAGAAGATTTCAGGTCCAGGAATGCGCTTAATGAACGTTGCTGTTTGATCAAACTGAGTCAGGAGTTTTAATGGCCTCCTTTTCTCGTCTGCTGATTGCTGTGTAGTTTACAGATTATTACGCTGCTCCATTTTAACAAGCCGATTTTATGTTTATTTTTATTTTGACTGCTTTGCGTGCTGTGAGTATGCACGGGACATTTTCTGTTAATAAATGACTCGAGAATGCTGCCGGATTCGATACTGCCGCCTCAGATTTGCTTTGTTGTGTTTTCCTGTTTTCGGCGTGGCAACATTCTTAACCCACCTGGCAAATTAGATCTCATGTTTTGGTTATTGTGGTAGGAATAGACACTCGCAGGCAATTATTTCATGAAATGCAGAAAGGATAAAAGATTCCCTTCATCCCTCAAATTGTTATTACTGCTATTTTCTGTTATTTGTGCAGATGTCTGGGGAGAAAAAGTGTTTTTTTTTTTCTAAGGAGACCTCTGTCATAGTAATGACATTTTCTCAAATGACCTTCTGTTTACCCGACATTTACCTTTAGCAGTTCTGACGGTAATGATCTCTGGAGTTGCTTGAAGAGATTACGGAAACCAATAACCAGGAGATAATTAAAGTTGGATCTCCATAGTGCAAATAAAAATTTAAATGATTGAATAAAAAATTGTTCAGAAACTCCACATGCTATGCAGTGTGCGCACCAATTAAACACAATGCAGGCTTCTCTTCATCTAAAATTCAGATAATCATTAAATTCTGCTAAATGTTTAAACAAAAACTTGGTGTTTAATTAATTTATTCAATTTGCTCTGGTCCTTTTATTGTTGATGTGTAAAGATAATTTTTTATATTTTTTTAGTCAAAAAAATTAATTTTTTCTTTTGCACAAAAGGCCATTAGAAATGCAAATGAATTAAATATAACAGCTTATTTTAAAGTTTTCACAAAGTCTAAAGCAGACAAACATTAGGTTGCATTGCAGCTGTGCACATAAAAATCACAGTTTGGTACTGACCTCTATTGCAGTGTCATAGATCGATAAAATGGCAGAACATTTTCATTTTAAAGAGCAGATAACCGTAGCTAAATCAGACAAAAATATACCAAATTGGGGAAAAAGTTGCCTTGTGGCAACTTCTTTTTGCCAAAAGTTGAAAAGCAAATCTATTTCAATTTGAAAATGTCTCACCAAGTCCAAAGCTGAAAGGTATCTGTCTTGTTATAGAAATAGCCAATATAAATACGACTATTGATTCAGCTAAGCTGGCCTTACGCAGGTGCAAAACAAAAGACAATGGAGGCCATAACTTTTCTCACTGTGCAAAGAGAAAATCAATAACAAAACACTTAACGACATACAAAGATTTGACTGGTTTGATTGGCTTCGGTGTTCGTGTTTCTCTAAGCAGAATTAATGAAATAAAACACTTGCGTCACATAATATAAACAAAAAAAAGAAAATTCGTCAAATGGCGCAGAAAGCAGATAACACGGAAACATTTCCGTTGCTTTAATTGTTGCATATTTATTTTTGTGTATTGTGAAGATGAATCATGTGGCAGCAAAACAAAACAGAAAACAGGTAAAATACATTTAACCTGTTCTCTAATACAAGAATAAAAGTACTGGTCGGCACACTTTCGCTAATAGCTACTTTTTCATTTAGTGGATTAGCTAACTTTGAAAATATTTAGCGCACTCAGATTCACCCAAACTAATTTTTACAGACAAATTCCCTTGACCGTTTTGTAAATGTTTTATTGACAAAAGTCTTAACTTCTGACTCAGAACCAGAACGTCTGTGTTGAAAGTTTGATAATCGAATTTTGAGAATTCTTCAAGTAGTTAGCATCTGTAAGCTAACTATTTGAGTTCATCTTCATTTTAAACAAGAGACATACAAGAATGAAATAAAACACTATATAGACATGGTTGTAGCCTTTCAAGAGAAGATACTGATATAAAAGATATTGATATAATCGAATGAAGTTAGTGCTTTATCATTAGCTTGTGCTAAATACCGTCATGCTGCTATAGCACCTTAGCATTAGTGGAACTAGTGTGTATGTTTAATGGCTTGTTGTTAGCACAACTAATCACAGTTAGCTGTGCCCATCCACTGTTCATTAGTATTTAAAGTTGATCAACTTCTGTCAGATTGTGTGGCTGCAGAGCTAATTTCAAGTAAAAAACAACAACAATGGTTTCAAATGAACTCTCACCAATATAATGCACCGTTCCTCTTCAAATTTATCTCAATGCTTTCATATCGTCATCCTACCACAAAGAAAAGTGTAGTTGTATTATTCTGTATCCATTCTCACTATTTTTGTGGATCAAACGAGTAGCCTGCTGACTTTTCCTACAATCTTTAATTGTTTTCTCATTCTAGAGCACTGTGATGCACACTGATAAATCCCAGCTGAAATGGACACAAGACAGTGAGCTTTGCTTCGAATGATTTGACTGTAATTTGATACTCTGCTCGGATCAGGATGCTGTCATTTTCAGCCTGCTGGAGCAGAGCGAGAAGTCAGAAAATAGCCACTGGAGGCGAGAACTCCTTTCCCACACGTCTTCTGAAATTCTGTCACCGCCTCATTGTAACTTTGTTTGCGAATGATCCATTTCAATAGCGTCCTGATTAAATTGCACTGTTTTCTCTTTCTTTTCCAGAAAGCTGGACTGTCTGCTTTGAGATTTGTGACTATATAAAAAAAAGAATGAGCCAGGATTTTTAATGTACCTGAATCTATTACAACCTGTTTTCTTTCCTGTTTTGCTGCCATGCGCTTAATCCTCACAACACACCGATGCACAAAAATCAATGTGCATCGATTAAAGCGATGGAACCGTTTCCTTCTTCCTTATTATCTGCTTTATGCACCGTTTGACCAATTAATTTTCGTTTTTTGTTTATTTTAGATGATGCAAGTGTGTTATTACATTTCGTCAATTCTGCTTGGAGAAACACCTAAGGCTCATACGGGCGCCGTGTGCCGCTGGCTAACTGATCGGCCATCATGACTCACACACTCTCCTCTTTGTCAGCGATCAATAAACTAAATTAAACAGCAATCCGAGGGGTTTAGAGGCCGAACGCAGCAAGAGAAAAGAGACAAGAAGGGCACACGTGCAAATTGCAATCACAGTTTCCCGCACTGCAACATACTGTATACTCGCTGTGGTGATTTCTCTGAAATGTAACTTTACCAACATTGGGCCCTGTGTCTCAGAGGGGATTACTGCTTCAGCCGCAGGCGGCGCACAAACTACATGCAATTTCAGAGGAAATATCATGCGAACCGTACTCGTGGACAAAAACAGACCTTTGCATTTTCCCTTTTCTCTCAGGCTCACAAACAGCCACCCACACACTTCTGACCTAGTTTCACTTCTGCCTGAATAAAGGACTTTAGTGACTTACAGTTTCTGTAATTTCTGTTGGACAGCTGGGGGAGAGCGGACAATCATTATTCCTCACATTGGCTCAAATCCGTTCCCTCTCCTCCTCTCTTTCAATCTGACCTGTCCCAATCTGTTAGTCAGAGAGTTGAAGTATGACTAAGCTTATTATTAGCCTAACTGAAGTCAAACACGACTGAGCTCATTTCACATCTTCCAGCTGCTTTTAGAAAGTGAGAGCACATGTTTTTTTTTGTGTGTGTTTTCTTTTTTGTCTGGGTTTTAGTGTAATTAGTAAAACTGAGCACAGAAACACTGAGAATACTTACAAAGGGATCTGACAAGCGCCTTAGAGACATGCTTGATCAGTGTGTCAGATATTTTAGTGGATTAGGAGGAAGATTTCCTTTTTTCTTTCCCAGCTTTAAGAAGTCCAAAAGACAGATGTGAAAATAACCGACAAGAGCAAGCAAAGAGAAAATTAGAAATTATTTCTCATTAGGCAACTTCTCACTTATAAAAGGACGGTTCGTTTTATCAGATGTGCTTGGACTTGATGTTTTCTTTCTAGTGCCTGTGTGTGGGGAAAAATTGTTTTATTTTCATAAAAATTGCATGAAAGTTCATTTTTAACCTTAAGCATACACAAGTCCTTTTGCAATTAGACTTCAGTTGGACATCAATGTGGTGGTTTTATGTAAAATTGACTTTCATGAACTTTATATCATGTTATAACATACCTGGAGTGACTGTTTCATGCATGAATCTCCCATTGCAGTCATTTGAAGGGCTATTTTATCCAAAATGCAGAAATTGGCTCTCATTGCCATGGACATGTGACTGAAATTGTATCCTTTTGTCCATGTCCTCTCCTCGGTGATTGGTCAGAAGTTTGTGAAAGTGTTTTATGCAGTAACACGACTGGACAACACTATTGATATTTTGCTTCAACTAGTATCTGCAGGAGATATTAGTATCTTTCAGGAACATTTATCGGATGAGCTGAGGGATTATGTATATTTGTACAGTTCTTCACTAACAACAATAATAAAAAGACTGTCAAATGGTTTAAAAGTACAGAAAGGCTTTTCTGGCTGTCTGCAGAAAAGTCTGGCAGTCTCTACAAGACCGCTACATAAAACCAAAATGGAGGATGCAAGGAGGGCGTGGGAACCGGACTGACACATTTAAATACAATCTCTGATTATGGAGAATACTACAGTTGTCAAAAGTTTACACGCAGACAAGATACAACACACGTCTTTAACGGACATCAAAAACTAAAAATTTAGCTGGCCAGATATTTGACGTCTAACATTAGTAGAATTTGTAGACCATTTTTTTCCCCCTACACATTTAAGCATACCTAAGTTTTTTTTTTTTTTATCTATTAGAAAAACAGTTAAGATGTGTGTCTGGGGCTGTTGGTAATGTTGAAACATTCAATTTCATCCAGGTTTTAATCATTTAGCTACTGATTTGAAGTGACCTTGAAATAATTTGGAAAATTGTCCCCGTTATTATTCCACCCACTATGTGCGATGAACCAGTAAGACTAGGAGTGAAACAGACACTCAGCTTGATGTCGCCGTCACATTGCTTGGCGACTGGTGCAGTTTATCCAGGCCTAAAAGCCCCTTGCTGGCTCATCCGAACACACTTCTAGTCATTTTGGCCACATAGTTCAGTCGTAAATCAACTCGTCTGACCTTGAGTTGTTTCTCCAGAAATTCTTAAAGGGGAAGTAAGGGACAAATGGTTAAAAATGTACACAACCTGGTGTTTCATAGGTACACTAATTCTAAACACATAAAGCAAGCCAGCATTAAACATCTCAATTATACCAGAGATTTGTGGACTAAAATGCTACCAATTTTGCCAAAAGATTAAAAAAACAACAACAAAAAACTCAAACAAAATGTTAAAAAAAGTTAATATAGCGTTCGCGCTTTTAATGAGCGTACATTAACTTCTGGCCGCTGCTGTATATGATGTCAAATGTGAATGCATTATTCATGTAAATGTGCCCACTCAGCTTAAATCCTATTCATTGGTTTGCAACTCCTCTTATTCACATCCAATTACATTAAATCTAGTTAGTTTAATTTAATTCATTTCAAATGAATACAGTGTAATTAAACCCAATTATATTCCAAACCCGTTCTGTAAAGCCACATTCAATGCACTTGTTAATGAAAATTACAGTTCCCCCCTCCCAAAAAAAAAAAATTCATGAAGATTTACCAATTACTAACATGATGTCACTCCACACACTGTGCACTCATGTTTTGCTACTCCTCCATAATGTTTAAAAGCATCACATCTTGTATCATTAACAAATGATCTTATGTGAAATCCTGCGTCAGTTTCTGCACCAACAAAGAACAAAGCTGCAGCTGTGAGCTCAGCCACAAAGCTCTGAATCTGTCATGTCGGTTTGTGGGCGTTTGTCCTGATTGCTTTGCACGGAGCGGCGCACGTTTCTCCTCCTCAGAACTTGTGTTTGGGTGCAACGCGACAGAACTCGACGTGGGGCGTTGGGGCAAGGGTGGAAAGTGTTGTTTGTGCATTACAAGGCGTGCCGAGCTAATGGAGGGTTTACAAGTAGTAAAGCTCGCTGTTTACGGCGAGGCAGTGTTTTCGGCGTTTCCTTCAGAGACTCGTTTAAAATGAGAAAAAAAAGAGCAACGCTTAAAGTTTCTGCTCCTCTCGCTTTAGTCAGCAGAGAAGACTGAGCTCCACAAGATTATTAATTGATTTATTCCTTCTGCCTCTCTCATATTGCAAAAATTTAGCTTTTTCTAAAATGTCCAATGAAAATGAAGCTCACACAAATGTAAAAAAAAAAACAAAAGACAAAAAAAACATGATTTGGGGTAAATAAAGGCCTGGATCAGGTCACTCAGTGGACTTTTTTTATACAAATTTTCGCAGATGCTGCATTAGCTGCTCAGCTGACTCCAAAAATATAACTTTCAGACGTCAACCCAGTAACACTCACTCAGATTACATATGGGGAAATGTCCTAGCGCTTAGACTTGTGGATTGGGTTCAGGAGAAACAGCGGGGTAATATGAGCCGAGACAGGAAAAAAACAAACAAGTTAATCGTGTGACATTCCCAAAACTCATGCAACACAAGTTTTAAAGAACTTGACTTTACGGCACCTCCAACTTGAGTTCCTGCAGGGGAAGTGGAGGTGCAGGTAAAAACCAGATATGTTACCTTTGGAGGAACGCGAGTAGAAATATTTCAGACAAGAAAGAATCAGGAGATTCTTCTTAACGAACATATATATTTTCAAAGCGTTTTGCCACATAAAGATGAGGATGTAGTTACTTAACAACTGCCTGCATTAGCAGTAATCTAAATTAGCTTCAGCTATTTAGCAAAGAGTGCAAAGGAAAAATCTTACTCTCGGTAGATTCAGTCTCACCTCAGTTATTGATATGTATTTGCAAAGTAAAGCTACTTGCACTAAATCCAACTTATTTTCTTTCAAGTGTTAAATTATTTATGTTGCGTACAGTTAAAATTTTGGAGACAAAGCCTTTCTAGGAAGAGAAAAAAATGCGCTTGCACATTTTTTTAACCATTGAAATCCAAGTTAAGTCTAAGTCTGAGGGCAGTTTTTACAATCAGACTTGGTGAAATGGTGGCATTGATTGATCCCTGAATAAGAAACAATGGTAACCGCACCAACAAACATAAATACCAAGACTGAATTTCTTGCAATAGAATTTACAGGTAATTGAACATCATTGGTTTCTTTCATAAAACAAACAACAAAAAAATAAATCTAGTGTGCGCAATTTGTTATTATTATTACTGTACATATTCATTACTTTCTATCAGAAATTAGGTTTCACCTCGACAACCACTAGCTGCTCTTCTTTCCTCTGGCTCACGCGTTGATAAAAGATCAGAAGGATTTTTACGGTGACGGATTTGGAACAAGATGCATTTGTGACACATTACATCGGGAGGCAATTCTGTTTTTCTCTCCGTAAGCACACGTCTAACAAAACGTATACATACATGCAATCATTGAAATTGCAGCCAGCAATTTGTTGCCCCTTTCTTCTCAATCCTCAGTTGGGAAGGCAGAAAAGAATGAATAACATCTACAGGTTTATTTGTTTACATGCACACCTGCAAAATTGTTTGTGTTTGAGGACTGCTTGGGCGCAGCCCCATACCATCAGGACCTAAAAGCATCTTCCACACAACTACCCACCCCATAATAAAGGCTTCCTTCTGCCTTCTTGATTTGTTTGGATATCATCGGAGCCTGTTATATAAGCCTCTCCGCGGTATTCCTCCTTTTGAGCCGCTGTCATTTCAGTCTCACCTGCAGGCATTTTGCTCAAACAAAGAACAACGCTGACTGCAGAGGGAATACCCACATCAGACAGAGTTCTTACTTTCTTTCTTTAAAAGTTAGAAAATTAAAAAAAACAATTTTTATTATTTTTTTTCTATTATTTTTTTCTTTTCAAAAGAAAACTCTGTTGGTGATATGCTTGATTTGGCCTTTTCATTTACGTCGGGGAATTGTGAACAACCTCAAGGGCAGACGCAGTGTTTTAGGCATGATGAATCACACGCGCTGTCGGATTTTAAAATGCTGAAGTGTACTTTTAGCATGAATTTTCTTTGGTGTCTGTTTTACAGGATAAGTAGAGATTTTTGGTTTTCTTTCTTTCTTGTTTTTTTTTTTTTTCAAAAAAGTTAATCAGTGGGCTAAAATTGAAAATCAATTACTCTAAATCAGTGCTTCCCAATTCCAGTCCTCAGGGCCCCCTGCTCTGCATGTTTTAGAAGTACCTCTATTCCAGAACAGCTGATTCAAATGATTGCATAACCATCAAGTGCTGCAGAAGCCTGTTAATCAGCCACATATTCAATCCAGGTGTGTGGCGGAAGGGAAACACCTAGTCCTCAAGGGCAGGGGGCCTTGAGGACTGGAATTGGGAAACACTGGTCTAACAGATAAGTTATGAATGCTAAGATGTTATTTAAATATCCTTTAAATCCATTATTCTGATGAGTCGTTTAGCATTTTAAAGTAGAGGGAATGCAATTAGACTAGATAACCTTCAGTGAAAATGTAATGATGTCATGGTGTTTCCATACCATGTACGTTTGTATTATTAGCAACTAGAAGTAGGTTGAAATCACCTACTTCTTGCTTGAGTCTAGCTGGAGAACATAGGACAAATGTGGGAGTCTTCCTTAACCTACTGTCCAAGCAGTGTGGGGCAACAAGTGTGGGAGGGGCAGCACCTCAGAACTGTAGGCTCCATACAGCCGGACAAAACTCCAGTCACTGCAGCACTTCTTCTGGCGTCCTGTGAAGTTAAATGGAAGAATCAAGCTTTTGAAATTTGCTAAATAATATTAGGAACTTTTGCCTCGATTTGTGGCTTAGTTTGGTTCTGGCTCAGTTGAGGTGCTAAGCAAGCCAAACTGGTTCTATTGCGTAATGTGAAAACAACTGACCAAGTTTCACTTTGTCAGTCAGAAAGAAATCATCACCTGTGGATGTGAGCTCTACTGCAAAGATGCTGCTGATCACACTGAATGTCCAAAACGTCCCACAGACTGAAGTTGTATTTTCAATCTCATTTAAACTTGTTCAGGTCAAGAAGGTGTTGATAGACAGTGCCCAGCTCTATTCTGGGTACTGTCTGCATCATCCATCCATCCATCGTCTTCCGCTTATCCGGGGTCGGGTCGCGGGGGTAGCAGCTTCAGAAGGGAGGCCCAGACTTCCCTCTCCCCAGCCACTTCTTCCAGCTCCTCCAGGGGAATCC
>CAEFZY010005125.1:0-22839 GCA_903066815.1 Brachyrhaphis roseni | reverse complement strand
ACTTTCTTACTACCCTTTGTCCCACAATCTCGATTTATTTAGTAAATCCAACTAGGTTGCATACCAGAACCCCACTGATAGTCCTGATTCATTCTATACTAACCAGCCTGCTCAAAGTCTACACATTCCACATAAGTGTGAGAAGTCAGAAGGAGATGGATAGATGAAGCTAGGCTCCCACTGCAGTAAAGAGATAGCACCTTTGATCTACGTAAAGAAACAGCTTCACTGAAGGGCAAAGGTCTTGATTTATCGGTCAATTGATAAGACCCAGCTGAGGTAGTTAAAAGGTATTTGATTCAGATATCTACTGGATAGCTTTGTTTTGAGGTTTTGAGGCATCTCCCGCTGGGAGGAGTAGCAGGGGCTGAACCATGGAAGTGCTAAACCTTCCTTCTGGCCAGGGGATGCCTTGGGGTTCACCAAAAGAAAGTTGTGACAGGGAGAGCAATTTTTTTTGGTTTCAGTGTTGGACCTTACCTCCGTGACCAGGGATGGATGGATGGATACATAAACTTACAGGAAAACGTATAGGAAATCAAAGCAAGAGGTTGTACTAAGAATTTTGAGCTTTTGGCACTAATATCATGTTTAGTTTAGAATTTTAAGTATTTTGAAATCCATTTGCTCTTTACACATGGATGCTTCTCTTTACCTTATATAAATGTATCTATCTTTACTAATGCAGACACGATGAAATCCTTTTTTAATTTTTCTTCCCACCCATATATGTGAAGTTATAGAAAATTTTGCTATCCTGTCTAGTCATAAATCCATGAAATGACTTGGGCTCCACCAGCATAATTCATCGCTCATGCTCAAAAGCAAATGCTAAGCTGAACAGATAAACATTTTCTTCTACACTGTAGATAGAAGATGAAAAAGATGAGGAATTGCTCTACTGCTATGAAGCCAGAAATGTATATTATTCCACCTCAGCATCTTTTCAGACAATTTGATTTGTCCAAAAGTCACTGTTACAACATAAAGTGTGACAAAAGTAAAAGTTAAAGTAATGTAAAGGACAAAAGCCACAACCACAAAGTAGGAAAACCAAGTTAAACCAGGCAAACATAAAAAAGTGTTTTCAGCTCTGATCACAGAACATACAAGCTGTCTGTCACTCAGCATCACAGTTGAAGTTTTGGCTCTATATTTGAGGTGACTGCTGGTCAGATGTAGCAAAAGGGTAAGAATGGAAAGAGCAAAACATGAACTGAGAATCAGAAGCCAATAAGAAATGTTTGCTCCCCCTTAAACCAAAGGTGTGAAAAACTTTACCACTTTGTAATCCTTTTTAATGCTAAGGTATCTAAAGCAATGTATAGCTGGTAGGAGACTTTCTTACTACCCTTTGTCCCACAATCTCGATTTATTTAGTAAATCCAACTAGGTTGCATACCAGAACCCCACTGATAGTCCTGATTCATTCTATACTAACCAGCCTGCTCAAAGTCTACACATTCCACATAAGTGTGAGAAGTCAGAAGGAGATGGATAGATGAAGCTAGGCTCCCACTGCAGTAAAGAGATAGCACCTTTGATCTACGTAAAGAAACAGCTTCACTGAAGGGCAAAGGTCTTGATTTATCGGTCAATTGATAAGACCCAGCTGAGGTAGTTAAAAGGTATTTGATTCAGATATCTACTGGATAGCTTTGTTTTGAGGTTTTGAGGCATCTCCCGCTGGGAGGAGTAGCAGGGGCTGAACCATGGAAGTGCTAAACCTTCCTTCTGGCCAGGGGATGCCTTGGGGTTCACCAAAAGAAAGTTGTGACAGGGAGAGCAATTTTTTTTGGTTTCAGTGTTGGACCTTACCTCCGTGACCAGGGATGGATGGATGGATACATAAACTTACAGGAAAACGTATAGGAAATCAAAGCAAGAGGTTGTACTAAGAATTTTGAGCTTTTGGCACTAATATCATGTTTAGTTTAGAATTTTAAGTATTTTGAAATCCATTTGCTCTTTACACATGGATGCTTCTCTTTACCTTATATAAATGTATCTATCTTTACTAATGCAGACACGATGAAATCCTTTTTTAATTTTTCTTCCCACCCATATATGTGAAGTTATAGAAAATTTTGCTATCCTGTCTAGTCATAAATCCATGAAATGACTTGGGCTCCACCAGCATAATTCATCGCTCATGCTCAAAAGCAAATGCTAAGCTGAACAGATAAACATTTTCTTCTACACTGTAGATAGAAGATGAAAAAGATGAGGAATTGCTCTACTGCTATGAAGCCAGAAATGTATATTATTCCACCTCAGCATCTTTTCAGACAATTTGATTTGTCCAAAAGTCACTGTTACAACATAAAGTGTGACAAAAGTAAAAGTTAAAGTAATGTAAAGGACAAAAGCCACAACCACAAAGTAGGAAAACCAAGTTAAACCAGGCAAACATAAAAAAGTGTTTTCAGCTCTGATCACAGAACATACAAGCTGTCTGTCACTCAGCATCACAGTTGAAGTTTTGGCTCTATATTTGAGGTGACTGCTGGTCAGATGTAGCAAAAGGGTAAGAATGGAAAGAGCAAAACATGAACTGAGAATCAGAAGCCAATAAGAAATGTTTGCTCCCCCTTAAACCAAAGGTGTGAAAAACTTTACCACTTTGTAATCCTTTTTAATGCTAAGGTATCTAAAGCAATGTATAGCTCAGTCAGGTGTTAACATAATAAAAATGAAGCGTGAGTTGTTTGGTCACAATAACAAGCATACTTGGAGAACTCTGTCCTGTTTGAGATTTGGTTTTAATTTGTGTTTTGTATATTCTACAAAACACAAATTGCTCTTCCATAGTTACTTATGTCACTGTGGGAGTGATATGAATATCATAAATCCCATGATTTACTCACTTGCATTCACTGTCATTCTACACTCTTCCCCCAGTGTATAACCTCACTGGTTTTCATTGTTCCTTGCTGGATTTTACTGTTGTTCTTGTGTGTTTTGCATGAGTTTTTTCTTACGTTTTTAAATCCATCGGTCCACACTCCATTATGTGTTTGTCATTGTCCTGCAGCTATTTGGGTCCTCCTCAACAATATCGAAAGATGACAGACTCAAAGTAAGACTTTTAAGCCTAACATCTCTGTGTCAAGTGTTATGTATGCTGTTGACACTATAACGCCATGCAGGAGTGACTCAAAATTCTTCAACTTCACTTTAAATCGACAGTGTTCCAATATTAAACTTCTAGAATTGCCTTAGCAATCCTCTGACTTCAAATCAGAGACATTTTGCTGAACAATAGTTGGTTTGTATGGATATATTATGTCATGTCGCAAATACGACTGGACCCAAGTGCAGACAAAACTGAGGACAGCTGATGAAAGACGAGGATAATAATAAGAGGAACAATTAAAACACAATGAGAACTGATAAGCTTTTATACTGAGCGAGAAATGGAAATATCAAAGCCACCTAACGGTCTAATCAGAGCCAAATGAGAACAGCAGAGGTAGCGTGCAAGCAGAGGGGAATTAGGTATTGGGAAACAGCTGTGGAAGGGATAAAAAATAAAAATAAAAAAACAGACTGAGGAAAGGTGAATGATAAACAGAGAAGTTAAAAATCAAAGAAAAAAGAATAACAGCAAACAAAGTGAGTAAAATACAAAAGCCCAGACAGCAGAAGTAATGAATAAATCAACTAACACCAAGTTATGAACCATATGTCAAGATCTAAATAAGTAAATATAAAACAATGAGGTGATAAAAGGAGAAACACAAATGAAATCCAAGACTCAGGCATAAATTTCCCTTAGTGTATAATTATGACCCTTTGTGGATAAAGAAAAATCAACAATTCATATTTAAAGGATTGATTTATGTTGAATTATTTATTATTCCATTGAAAATGAGCAGTTCAAATAAATAATTTAAATAAAACAAAATAACTAACAATAGGTCCATCACTCCTGTGATAAAACGTTTATTAAATTCTCACCCAAACTTATATTTGAGTTGACCTCTAGTCAGATGAGACAAAAATGTTAGACGGTCTTCTAAAAATGACAAAATTCTATCTGTACTGATTCTTCATATATTTTAAGACTTGTTTCCACTGTATCATAATTTGAATATTGTTCCATAGGTTTTGATGATTGATAACATCCAAATAATATTTCTCTATTCTTTATGTGCATTAGATGTGATGCAGTTCGTGTGTTAACATTAAATTTGCAATCATGTTTGATTGAAAGACAGCAACACGTACTGAGAGGCAGACGGAAAAGAAGTGTGGTAACAAGAAGTATGAAAAAGATGAAACATGGATATGGAGAGAAGAGTATATAGGTTCTGGATCGAAATCTGCCACAAGGCAGACACGCTTTAAAAAATAAAGATGTATTCTTCACTTTCAGACAGTAAGAGGTGATTTCACTGAAACTCATCTTTCAGCAGAAGGCTGAAAGGTTCAATCATGCCATGAGGTATGAAGGGTGCTGTCAACCCAGCAACAGGGAAACCTTGAATCCAAACAGACATCCCCAATGTTTAAATAGCTGGAAAATATAAAGCAGTAGTCAGTTGATTCTGAAAGGGAAGAAACTTCACTCTCCACTTCACACTGAACACTGTAGAATAACAGAAACTAGACTAGTAGAGCAGAACTAAAATAAAACCTGAAACTTTCTTATGTGTTCATCATTGATAATCTGTGATCTGAGCAAGACTCATTCCAATTGATGTGCATGAACATTTTTTAGACGTATAATTACCTAAGCCATTAATGCAGAATTCTAAATTTACCATTTCATGTTATCAGTGGTTACCATGGTTCGTACCACATTGGCTGACAATATCCATCCTGTTATGTGCACTGTGTGACCTTCTTTTGATTCCCACTTCTAGCAGGAAGATGCGTCATGCCACAAAGCACAATTTATCTCAAACTGGTTTCCTCAGCAGAACAATGAGTTCACTGTTCTGCAACAGCCTCAATAGTCACTAAATTTTAATCCACCAGAGCACCTTCGGAATGTGGTGAAAATTGATGTAAAGTCAACAAATCTGCTCCAGGTGTATGATGCTATCGTGCCAAAATGAACCAAAGTGTTCATAAAAAATCCTGATCAAGCCCAAATAAAATCTATAAACTAAAATAGTTGTTTTTTTCCAAACTAACATTTTGTGGCATATTTTTAAGTAAACAGATTGCAACATGTGTTTGCCAGCATTTTTGTTTCTGCTTCACTTGGCAGTGAGATGGTTTTGTCTACAAGCTCTTGATGTTAACCTCTAAATGAGCCTTAGGCAGTGGAACATTTCATTAGTCGACAGGACGGGCACTAAACATGTCCTTCAGTAAGGGACGGTGATGGTAAGGGGTAATTAACAAGGTGTAAAACACTTCATTTAGTGCAGTAAGGAATAATAACTGAGAAAAGTTGCCTTTAATTCAAGGAGGTGTTAATCGAATATATAGGTTTATTCTGTAAGGGCACAATATTTCAACACTGAGTCAGTTTAAAGGGCAAATTTATCATTGGTCTTTAGTTACATTTTTAAAGCATATATCTCAAGCTACAGAAGACTTTGCAAAACTACTCACCTTTTGAATTTCTCACATTTTATCAAGGTACAACCAAAACTTCAATTGTATTTTCTCGGAGGCAGCTACAGCTGACAGAGGCGCTGCCATTTTTTAATTTTACCCTTGATTGAGGGACAGATAAACCTTGATCTGCCAAACTCAGGGACTTGGTAAAGACATATGACTGAACAGATTATAAATGTATGAAGGTGCATCACAGTACAGCCGTATATATCATAATCTCTATTAAACAGAAGTCAAATCCTGAACGATCAGTAATGATATATCTTGGGATGAGTCAATCTGACTTCAAAAGACGACGGGGCAAACATTTCAGTCTCTAGATGTGCAAGCCTGAGAGAAATGCACCACAAATAGCTTGCCATTGTAATTGCTTTAAAAGGTGGTGTTACAAAGTATTTTCTCAAAAGATTCATGATCGCCTTTTCAGATTTTCATTTGAACAGAATTGTGAGAACTATCAATTCATCCATAGTCCATCCTTACAAGGTCTCACAGGGGCCTGGTACCTATCTCCATCAGTCAATGAGTGTGAGAAGGGAAAATAGAGAAAAAGCAGAGACACACAGGACAAAAACCCATGAATACACACACACACACACACACACAGTCACCCCTATGGGCGACTTAGAGAGACCAATTAACATAACAGTTTATTTTGGTTGTAAAAAGAACCCAATAAGGAACAAGGACAACATGTAAACTAAACATGCAAGTCCTTCTTGGTACAAGGCAACAGACCTACCAACTGCAAATCCTGCAGCCCATTTCTAAAACCTTGCATCATTCACTTCACAATTATTCATTAGATAGTGCACAGCCTACAAAATCATAATAAAATACACTTGAGAATGTACCTTTGTCACTGAAGTCATCAACCAGAATGATTTCTGCAATCAGCTCTGGAGGAGAACGGTTGATGACGCTGTGAACGGTCCTCAGCAGAGATGACCAGCCCTCGTTATGAAATGGGATGATGATGCTGGTGTTGGGCAGCTTCTCTGCATACAGCGTCTGTTTGCAGCTGCAGACACAAACAAAATAAAAATACTCATTTTAGTGTTTTTTTTTTTTTTCTTTTTCTACAAAAGGGACAATGTTTCATTCATTTCCCTCAGACATTCAGCAAAGGTTCTTTTACTGCTCAGCCGGCTCTCCGGCAGATCTCGGGTCACAAAGGTGATGTATTATTTAGAGTTTAAATGGGTGTGCTTGGCTCGTTCACAACAGCTCTACTCACCAGGTTGGAATCCAGATGCAATCTTTTCAGAAAACCTTATGCAACCCATTTCAGAGAAAATATTCTTGCAAGGAAACCAGTGGATCACCAAAATAATTAATAAAAAAAAATATGGATTTATTCCACATAACATTCATTTAAATATGCAAAGAATATTTTAAGACTGCTAGCAATAACTGAGGATTCTGTCCTCTGTTTCTATCCGTAGCTAACTGAGAGAATAACTGAACATGTTTATTTGTACAGAACACATGTACCAAATACGTATATGCCTGCAATGATTCTGTTTGGACATAACTGGTAAAGAAACAGTTCAGAAATGGATATAATCATTTATTTGCTTTGCAAGTGAATGGAATGTCTAGAATAGGACAATACGTTAGAGAAACAATATCCCCTATTAAAAATTACCCATTCAAAAAGGACCCAGATCCATTTTTTTTTGTTACAGAATAAGTTTTTTATATTTTTCTAGTTATTGTCATGGTTTTAGCAATACACATGGTAATGACAGAGGTACTATATCACAAGATGTTTTGATAAATTACACTTTCAGATGGTGAAAGAGAGAAAAGAATTAGGCCACTGTTGAAATAAACAGTTGAAACATTGCAACAGATGACCACTTATGTGGGTATGCATGCTAGCAAGAACTTAACATCTCATCATCATCATTTATCATTTTCTTTTTTCTAAGGGGAAACAAATTTTGGCATGCCTAGTCAACAGCTGCCCAGGTCTAGAATAGTGACCAGTTTTAGTCTCACATCACATTAAGAACTGAAGAATGTCTCAGTTGTTAATGATAGTCAATTCTAAATATTTTTAGGTTAGATTTTGGTGACTTTTAGGGGGCTTTGAGCTTTATGTTTGGAGTTTATTAACAGCAGTTCTAAAATGTAAGCAATATGTAAAAAATTAAACACATGCACTAAAGAGACGACAACAATTAGCAAACTAAAGGCCTTCTGAGTGCTGCATAAAAAGAGCTTAGTGATGCAAACGTAAACGTATTATGCAAACGTATTATGACACAGACAGCTTTAATTTCATTACTAGCAGCATGTACAGAGGTTATCAGCCCCAACATGTGCTCCAAACGATGAGAGACAGCGATCTGCTCATTAATTACCCCAGCAGGTGGCTCAACCCCTGCAGAGCTGTTAATCGCTGGAGGTGAGTTATGTCCCCCTGGAGAAGTGTCTAGTGAGCCGTGTCAGTCGATAAATACAGGTGTTGAATATCAGCCAGCATATTCATTCACATACAAACACTAAGAGCTGCAGTGATGGACAGCTGACTGGGTGGTTTACTTTAACAAACCTCGTCCAATTCCACAGGGAGACGGAGGTAACGGTTAGAGAGTGTCCTTCCAGTAAAAATCATCAGTTTGCAGAACTCAGATGTGCCAGGTGCAGGTTTGTGTCTGATTGCCTCTGAGTCTCCAACAATGAGGTAATCGCAGCAAAGCAGACGGCACCCGCAGGGCAAGCCAGGTGAGATACGGATGTGTGAAAGGTGCAAGGCGACAGCAGATGTTTTTATTTAAAACATGTTCGTTTTTTATAATGCCATGAGAGCAGCGATAAAACAGGACTGTGGTTGCTACGTCTGATACGGAAAAAGGAACATTTTGCATGGTTGTCAGTGAGAATTCATGTTTGTTCAAGTAATTATAAATAATGTGGTCCTTATCAGTCGACGAAGCAGGTAGTGACAGGAAGGAGCAAACTCAGGCAGAAAACAGGCAGGTCAGCAAAGGAAGCTAAAGATGTTCATTTGAAAAGCACAACTAAAAACAAAGAGAGGTGTTCATGGAGAAATGACTAACATCTGGCCAGCATAGTTACTAACAATACTGCAGATTGTCAGACTAACATCTGGCCAGCATAGTTACTAACAATACTGCAGAGTGTCAGTTTTTATAGGCTGCGAGTGAATAAACAGGGGAATAGACCAGATTGTGACTCTGCAACAAAACTGAAGACAACTTAGAGATTTTCTATGCATTAGTTTTTTTTGTTGTTTCTCTGGAGATTCAAGTGTTTAACACAATACCAAATTTGTCAGCAGTTTGTTCATTGCTGACAAATATCAGCAATGAACAGGCAAATTTTGTTTCCCATCAATTTTCTAAAAGGTCATTGCTATTTTTAAACCTCCATTCTCTAGAGAGAGAGAGATTATTACCAACAGGAAAACATTTAAGATGCCAGCCAAATCTTATCCTAGCAATTCATCCAAGAGCAAACTTCACAATGCTGAGAGAACTGACGGAAAACCCAAAAGCTCAATCTTAGTCTTACTTAGGATGATAAACGTTAAAGCTCAAAACAGAAAATGAAAAAAACTGTTACCAATTCTGGCTTGTTTGGACAGATTAGATTAATGTGTGGTTCACATGGCAAGATTTCAGATTTGTTGGTTAATTTTCAAAACCTGAGAGACCATACAAAATAATACAAATTCATAGATATTACTGATTTATTTGCATGCAGTCAAACTACAGACACAATCACTCTCAAAACAGATTTCACTCGAGAACATTTAGATGTTAGGTGGGAAATCTCTCAAAACCTCTAGATATCAAACATGACTTCAGACTAAACAAACATGGCAGACCAGGAAGAAACTGTGGAGATTTTTAACAAAGAAAAAAAACAAAAAATATCTTTGCTATCGACCAGACATTCTGGTGCACCATGGCAGTTTTATTCTTTTGGTTTTGGATTCCCCTCCGTGTTTCCGTTTTCCTGCTTTCTGATTAGCTTCAACGTTCAACAGGCTGTGTAATAGTTTGTCCTTAGAGAACACCTCACAGGCTAGGATACCAGGCCAAGACTTAGAGGTCGTAGCATTCTTCCTAGACTAGATTGCTCTTATAAAACCCACACAGAATAAACATCTGCTAAGATAATCTTTAGAGATATCACAGTAATCGGAGCGTCGGGAAAAGATCAGGTCAAAAATCGGCAAAATATCTTCCTGTGTGAACCAAACATTAGTAGAAATGCCTGGGTCACACTTGAGCCAACACTGTTTCTGAGCAAACAACAAATACAAATACATCTGATGTTTTGCAGCTAATGCAACCTCCAATGTATAAAATGAAGATCATTTGGGCATACATTTCCATGGCAACCACTGCCAATATGAACGTAATTTGTTGGAAGCTCAACTTCTCTTCATGCATCTAAACACATCACTCTTCCCCCTTCGGAAATGTATGAAGCACACAGATTGTTTGCCTGGTGGGGTGGGGTGGCGACACCGTTCAAGTGTTACAGAGTTTTTCATGTCGGAGATGTTTGATTAATAGACAGACGACTTGTTTATAAAGGAAAGCAGCTCTAAATCAAGGAGAGGCGATGAAGAACAGACATTTTAGCACAAAGTCTGCTCCTCTCCATCAAAACAGTTCAGTTTTAATGGATGCTACAGTTTACCTGAAAACCTGACAAAAAGAGGATGGACCGTAAAATCACTATGTCAAAGAGAGAATAATTTGATTGCATGTAATTTGCTCAGCTGTGTAATACAGCTATTATTCTAAATACGTGCTATTTTTTTGTCAGATCGTAAGAGTTAATTTGAAACTGTTGTCATGACTTATGATGCTTTAATATATGGTATTTATCCCTTGCACGATCTACACTATTTACTTTAAACCTAAAAGGTGATACTTTCATTTCTGCCTTTTGCCAACTCTGAAAGACATTAAACTTAACTTTTCATGCACATACTTGTTTTTTATTTCATTTTATTTATTGAATTTATTTAATATTTTGGTTATATTTAAATTACTAGTAATTTTACACATTATAAATTATGTAATACTAATGGTAATATTTATATTTACTAATATTTGACACTTTAGAAGTATTTGACACTCAAGCAATTTCCCCTTGAGGATCAATAATAATTTCTGAAACCACTGCAGATAGGCACAAGCACCCACTGCAACTTGGCTCAAATACGCACTAACATACTGTGTAAAGGGCGTTCAGCAGGTAATTTGGGGATTCTGTTATTTTAGAATCTGTGGTTTGATTACTGATTAGAGAGATTTATATTTGTCTTAAAGGTGAGCTGTTATGCTTCCTTGAACAGGTTAAGATACATATATGGGATATACAAAACGTGTTTATTATTTTTTTCTTGCCTAAAATCATTCTTAGAAAATGAGATTTTAGACTGCAGAATTCTGCCTGTCTGCAGCTTCTTTCAGAAGGAGCTGCTTTAGGGCATTCTGTCGTTTTAAATTCAAATAAGCTGCTGCTGGCCACTCCTCCAACTCCATGTTTACACTCATATGTGAAAATGGCTTGAAACAGATGCACAATTATACAACCAAACATCTTCGAAAAGCAGAAGTGGAGCCTCCTGTACAACCAACAAGAATGCAGCAAGGAAAGTAAATCGACAACAGAACATTTGTCTTTTCCAGCAGCCGTTGTACAATGGTAAAACCAGTTGACCTAGCATGCTGGAGTTCAGCTTGGGTTGCTAGGGGATGGGCTGGGCTTTGCAGGGGTTGCAAGGTGACATTACATTACCGAGGTTTTTAAAACAGGCTCAGTTTCTAAACACCAAAAGACATGTACTTCATGTGTCTTATTTTTTTAAGCATTTCTGCTATTTTTAGAAGCAGTAGAGAAAAAGATGGAAGTACAAAAATGTGTTAATGTGAATCTGGCAAAATATGTCCCCTTTAAAAAAGGGTTTCTGTTTTTTTTTTGTGTATATGTTTGCCAATTTATAATTGAGCATCCAAACTGTTGCTTGCTTAACTTAACTCATAAACTATGGCATCTGCTGTCAGAGTATTGCAGAAACAAAAGCAAATTTGGTTGCTTTAGTCCTGCTGTTGGAAGACAGGTTAGAGGCTGCCTCACGTTTTACACCTGCATGAATTAACATTGTGTATTACAATATATATGAACTTTAGGCCACATCGTCCAGTCCAAGAATTGAAAGTTTAGGTTTTGCCTCTGGATGTGATCTTGAAAATCTGTAATCTGTTGCATCTCCTGCCTGGACCAGATGAGAAAATTGTGTTCAGTATTTGTTTTCAATGCTGCAGCAGTAATAAAAACAACTGTTGTAACAAATTGCATTTTCATTAGCAACAAAAACACATCATTCATCTACATCTTGATCTGTTTGAGTTGCAGTATTGATTTTCTATTTCTAATGTATCTGTCAGCGCTAACAGATTATTGTAGGGGAGCTCAGGTCAAGGAAACTCTGCCTTCATGAACACAAATTAAAAAAGAAAACATCCTTTTGGGAAAACCAGTGTTATGGAAGCAGCTAGAGTTGCTTTCAAATGAAAGATGATATGAGGTGAATTGTCAGAGGAAAAGCCTCACAAGAAAAACTGAAAATTGTCCTACAGCAGCATTCAAAGACAGAAGGTTCACACAAGAGTCTAGATAATTTTGTCTTTGTAATGGAAACATTTTTAGTTATTTTATCTATGCATAAACACATTACCAAACGACCTCCAGATGAGCGGCTGTCATTATGAAGGTGAACCTGTCAGAAACATTCCTCTGTTAAAAACATCATTAGAATGGGAACAAAAGACAAACAACGGAAGGTATTTCAGTGATTCAGTTACTTTGATGTACACCCACTCATACTCTTCACGTTTTATTGGTAAGGCACTCACTTTTCGTGGCGGATGTCAGGCAGGGAGCGGTTAAGAGAGATCCGGTTGCTGACATAAATGTTGAAGCCGTTTTCCCGGTAGGCCTGGTCGACCCGGTCATTTTCTGTCAGAGGGAATGGCTTCCCCTGTTCACCGTTACCTGCAGGACACATTTTTGCTTTAAATTTTCATAAATTCCCATTACTGGGGAAAGTATGACTCAGTACTAGGACCATTGTAGATAAAAGAAAATAGGTAGACATGGAGGAGTAAATAAAAAAAAACAACAACAAAAAAAAATTTAATTATGCCTTTTGTCGTGCAAAATTACAAGTTTTTTCTTGTAAATATGTTAAATGAACTTCAAAATTTCAGCTTTTTCTTTTTCTTTTGCCCCTTTTGACCCTCATAGTGCATTAGAATAACCATATTCCTCAAGATTTTATTTTTTCTTTTCAGTATGTTGCTCTTATACAAAATATTTATTTTATATCCCTTTACATTTTCTTTATTAGAAGTTAAGAAGTAAGATTTTTTCCATCATTTTGTAATCTTTTTTTCCTTTGAAACTGTCTGAGTCATTATCAGTTCAATTATCATCAATGCCAGACATAAAGCAAAGAAATTCACTCTTAATGTGAGCAAATTAACTCTGACATATGAATCATTTGGGTGAAGTAAGCTTCCTAAACCACAGCTCTACCCTTTTTACTGTTCAACTGCTTAAGATTTTAGTTAAATCTGGTGTTTAGTTAGTTCTGGTGTTTAGTAAGTCTGCATGGTGATATACAGTTTGTTGTATTTTAAACTAATACAAAAGATCCAAACTGTGGTACAGTACAGTACTAGAAAGTACTGTAACAAACACAAGTCAAACTTAACATTTTTTTAACTTTTTTTCCTCAAAGTTCTGTGAAGTCTGAACTCAGGCTATAATTCTGGTATTTTAAGGACTTCACTGAAAACAATAATACAAATGAGTAAGATTTTACACATTAAAATTGTTCATTATAAATCGTATGACACTAATATTTACAATTCGTAATGCAGACGTACAGTATGTTACAACAGAATAAAGTCAATTTAGTGGCAATATGTAGTGTTCACTGTAGACAGAAGCAACATTTGAACAACAAAGCTTGTGTAAAAACATGATGTCTCACTTTAACATAAAACCATACATTTGAGTCTGGTGTTAAAACATGGCTGTTCTTTATTCAGTGAAGTTTTTTCAAAATGCATAGAGTATTTGGAAATTTTACTAAAAAAAAGATTTGGAAAAATTCTTAAGAATATTACTCAAGTAAAAATCAAATGTACAATGTAAGTAACACTACACTTAAAACTTTTTTTTTTTGAAGTTACTCAAGTAGAAGTTCTGCTTCTTAGTTTTACAGAATTCAGAAAAAAGTCATATTTAGTCATTGTTTAACTTTTAAAGCAATTTGTAGTAAAAATAACAGTCATTTATGATGAAAAGCTATTATATTTTAGAACTATTTTCAAATTTTTTGTGAATATGAATACATTGGATCATCTGTAATCAAGAGGATTAGCATCACAACAGCCTGCAAATATCTTAATTGATAGCTCAAATAGTTTAGATTTAAATATAACAACTACCTATTTGAATAGTTATGAACTCCAAATATTCCTAACCACACAAGGAAACATTCTGAGTATTCTGTATGTCCTTTTTTGGAGCTACAGCCAATCAGTGCAAAGGAAAATGAAAGATGTTTCTGGATTTGTTGTTGTGCAAATGTCAGCATAGGATTTGCACAACAACCAAGCTATTTCAGCTTCCCAAACTGCTTTTTCTTTTGAACATAATAAAACTGAGTAGGCAAATTGTCTGTGAATAATTTGGAGCTGAATACTGAGCCGAGAATTATTCTTGAACTTGGCAGAATTTGGCAGGAATTACAGAATAAGATACTTTAATTTTTTGTTCAATGTCTGCATCTCTTGAGTTTTAGACATTCCCCTGTTTTAACATAACATTAAAATGTTTGAATTTTCTCCTCAGCTATTTTCATATCTCTGTAGGAGCCTGCGGATTACACTTTTTTTTTTTTCAAATTGGATGTATTCAAGCTGGAAAATATCAAAAACATAAACAACTTTCCCCTAGCAGAATTGGCTAGTCTTTCTACATCTGCCTTTTGTGTGCAATCTTTTAGTCTTAGACCTTTTCCTTCAAAAGTCCAGGTAATTTCCCATCCAAAGTTTCTCCCAAAACTACACAAAAGCCAATTAAATCCTTTCACTTGTTTCTAACTCAACGCCAGGGGCAGAATCAATGCTTATTGTAGAAGATTAAGTGTGTTTAATTATGAACTCCGGGCGCTACAAGTCATATTGATTCATGCTGGTTATGCGGTAGAAAATCCAATTGGAGGAAATTAAGGAAAGAAGTCGGGGAAAAAATAGAAAAGCAGTGAATGTCTGTGTGGTCTGAACAGATTCAGCAATGAGTTTGGCCCTACCGATCCGAGCCGAGTCTCTCCTTATCACTTCATGGTCGTGCCAGTCGACTCGCCGCACACCGTCAGCTCCTACCTGAACCACCTTCTGGCTGAACCCCTACAAGAGCAGAAACAAGAAAAAAAACACCAAGATATAGACTGAAATGAATTTATTATTTCAGGTTACATTATCTTTTTCAGATATTGAAAAGTTCTTTGAACAAAACAGGCACATCTGCAGACACCGTTTAAATCCTCATCAGCTTTCTTTTCTGGCTGCCATCCAGAACCCTCCATTATTCTTTCTGCTCCTGACAGCTGTGGGTTTACACAAAGGAAAGGCGAAGAAATCTTGCTCTTTATTTGTTTGACTCACAGCAAAATGACATTCACTCTCATCTCTGTGGTGAACGCACACTCATCACCACGAGCCATTATTCTGCGCCGTGCATTAAAATGCACAAGCAGCCGTTCATGAAATTCTCTCCCGCCTGCTTTAGAAATGACTTTCGGTGGCTCGAGATGTTATAGGATCACAGCACAATGGTAAATTAATTAGCTCCATGGGAGGACGCAATTAGAGGAACGTTGTTAATACAAGAAACACGGCTGACTGTGTGGAATACTGTTAACCGGGCTGCTGGCTGATAGCGCTGCACAGTCAAACAAACGGCGCTGGCGAGCCGTGGGACCGTGTAAAGTGTCTGCAGCAGCTGTTCTGCAATTTTTCTCTGTTTGCTTCTGTTCTGCCTCACAATGGCTTCAGGAGAAAGACCAATCAGCGAAGGAGGGAGACACTCCATAGAACAAAAAATTATTTAGTCAGTGGTGCGTTCCACATTTTATGTTAACATTTTATACTCAGGAGAAATTATATATTAACTGAGAGATGCTTTTTGATGATTGCGCAAATTGATCAATTGTAGATTCATTCATCACAAAATGCTCAAAAGACAAAAAAAGAATAGGAACCAGAATATACTTTATTGATCCCCAAGGAAAAACTGCTTTTTTTAACAACCTACTCTCATTCAGTGGTGACATCGGTAACCAACCAGGGCGGCATCTCGTTGGGGATGACATGATTGCATTGTGGTTTCTCAACTTTACAGTAAAAAAGATTTTGTTTTAATTTGCTCTCAGGTCATATTTTGTTTGATTCATTTAGAAATCAGTGCATACAATTTGTTTTGATTCCCTGTTGTTTCTGTTTGACATGTAAAAATGTTATTAAGGAAAATAGTTTGGAGACACCAATATATGTTAACTATAGTCTGCCCTTAGTTTAAACAAAATCATTCAAAGAAAAAAATCTAATTTCTTTACCTAAAGGTAAAATGTTTGATGATTTAGCATACTTAAATGATAAACATATGTGTTGGTATCGACTCTTCACTATTTTCTGTCCACTTTACAATAAAGACCACTAGAGCCTAAAATTTAAAAAAAAAAAAATAGTAACTATCCAACTGCGACAGACTGGCGACCTGTCCAGGGTGTACCCCGCCTCTCGCCCGGAACGCAGCTGGAGATAGGCACCAGCAACTCCCGACCCCATTAGGGACAAGGGTGAACAGAAAATGGATGGATGGATGGAATAACTATCCAATTATTTATAGTTATTCATAGCCAGACCAAACCCTATTCTTGCACAAGTAGAATATCTTCATAGTCATGTGATTAACTATGAAATAGTTCTTCTGAAATTGCTCAAGCCAGGCTTTATTCACTGCTTTGTTAGTCACTGCTTTGTTATTTACCTTCAAAGAAAAGCATACAGGCATTATTGCTTTCTATCAAAACAGTCTTTCAAATGGAATGTTGCTTAGACAGCAGTTTTCAGGATCACCGTAATCTTTGGGGTGTAAGGTCAGCTCCAGTCAAAGAGAGCCCAGCAGGCTCCAGAACTGCCTCATCCCGAGCCCATCCGCTACATAATTGTGATTCCACAGACTGAGAGTTTGCACAGCATTGGGTGTGAGTGCCTCTCTACACACAGTGAGACAAAGAATTTTAGAAAAGCCACTTCTGTTTAAGAAAAACATCAAGGGCAGACAAACGCTGGATGGCGGAGAACAAGCACAAAGTTATTTTCTCTGAAAGAATCCTCTCTCTGATTGCTTGTGTCTCATCCAAGAGAGGCCAATTTACCAATTCTGGTCAAGAAAAACTCCTTGAATGAGGAGAGTGATCAAAACTTCCTGAGAGAGCAACTTCTTCCAACATCCCCTAATCATTGGGTATTGAGCTGTGTATCTCCAAGTATGGTGGCCCACCGTGTAACAAAGCTGCAACACACTGATCAACTCCATGCCTGGCCTATATTGTTTACAAAATCAACACCTTTAGAGACATTGCAGTATTTTGTAAGTGTTTAAGTAACAAAATCAAAACCCATTAAGTTGCGTACATCATAGTCTCCACTGAGGTAAAATCCAAAAAGCAAGTGAGAGTACATTAAATGTCACCACAGCTTGCAGCCAAACATGTTCCTGCTAAGTTACACCACCTGTCTATGATGCTGCTATTATGCAAACTCCCTCTGGTGCTGCATTGACTCAGCAATGCCAATCTTAAAAAATGTTTTCAAAGCACAATTCTAACAATATTCAATGTAGAATGTAGAAATGTAGAAATCAAATCAACACCTTAAGCTTGATTTTGTTTCATAAACATTTTGAAATATTTCAGAAGCATCTCAGGGTAAAAGTAGAGGAGTGCAAAAAATGTGCAGCAGTAGCTCTGCTGAAAGAGACAGAAAGGAATGCATGGACCAATGCATTCATTTAATGAAAAAAAACTAAAAGAAAGAAAAAAAACATCAAGGAGATCAATGCTTGCCTGGACTACAGAAGAGATTGCCCAAGCTAAAAAGTTTTTAAGTTGACTACCTGTCCCATGTTTCTCATTTTGAGAAATACAAACTGTCACAAGAAAATGAAATGCACAAATTCAAGAGCAAGATAAACTTCAGAGTAGACCCATCTGAACATTTATTCAGTTTTATGTCTTAGAAATAATTGAAAAGACAGAATGTGTTCACAGCCAAGGACATTTTCAAAATGTCTCCTCACTGGACAATCCCAGTGGAAGTTAATATCTCAACAAAACAATCAAAATGAGCAGCTTTTCTTGCATTGATTCATTTTTATTCTACATAGTTGATAGTCTGTGACATCTGAGAAAAAAACATTCTTTATGTCTGGCCTGTGCCACATTTCTAAAAAACTAGGGACATTTTGGGACCCAAAGAAGCATTTTGGTTGTTAAATTTCTTGTTTTCTTTTTGCACACTAGCCTTAAGGTGTGAAGCTGCTGTTGGTCGATTTTTGTAAAGCTGGCAGATTTTTCTAATTCAGATGAGTCAGTTCTCTTTTTCAAATTTGTGCTTTTCAAACTGGAGGAGAGTTCTCTGATATCTCTTCTGAACTGCAATAATGCGGCCATTATAGCAAAAGAAATTAGCTTTGCCAAGGGCACTAATCCAGCGCCACATCATCTCTGATGCTTGGTGCATTGAGTACTTGCTGACAATAATCTTTTATTGACTAAGATTTTCAAAATTATCTTTTTTTTTCTTTCCAAGTAGCTCCATTAGCAGTTGATGAAAAATAGCAATTCTTGTTTCTGTTTGGTCTGAAGCATCAAAAATAACAGCACTCTGTCCTAACTTTAGTTTTCTTCCCATTTAATTCCTAATGGGTTTTTTATTCATATAGCTTTCACCCAGAAGCCAAAGAAATCTGAGTTCTTTAAAGAACAGTGCTAAAAACATCACCAACAGGAGGAACTGCCTTTAAAAAAAATAATAAATAAATAAATAAAAAATCATGATTACAACTCAAATGCAGTAAAGGATTTACATCAAAGTAGACTTTCATCTTTCCTTCCTGCTACTACCACTTGCTTCTTCAGCCTTGGCATTAGCAGGTCTTCCCAGGAGAACTCTCCATCTCATCATGGAGGATTTTCTAAGCCAGATGGGACAAACAGTCCAGAGCAATAGAAAGTTTTCATGACAGTTGGAACAGAAAGTATATTGTTACTGCTTCCATATTTTTAAGAGTGAAAGCAGCAGTCAGGTGCTACCATAAAAGCAGGATATTTTCCCTGGTTTTCTCCTGGTGAAGGTCTGAAAACCTTCAGCATAGAGCTGAAAGAAGCAACACATTCTATCCTCAACCTCAACATTTATTACACGTTAAGCTGGTGCGGTTTGGTTTTACACTGCAGTGTGTCAAATGAACCAAACTCTTTGAGAAACCTTTTCTTTCCTTCACCTGGGGTGGTGCTGCACCAAGAACCACTGAAGGAAACAACATGCAAACTTATTCTTTATGAAACATAAACAAAAATACATGAGATTTTAACAGTTGTACGTTTTCTCTTTTGTCTTTGGCAAAAGTCATTCCTCCAGCTAGCAGTAGTTGCACATTTGCTTTGGTTGTATTTACCAATGTTGCCTTTTCTTGCTTTTGGAGGGGTTTCTGATCTCCTTGGCATTAAAATATCTATTCGAATTGCAGGAGAGTTGACTTTGACCGAACCGTGACCTGGGTTTTTAGGCACACCAGAATTGAATACCAATTGAAGCAAGCCATACTGTCAAGGAAAATGAACTACAGGTGAATGAACCTTAAAGTACATCATCTTACAGAGAGAGAGATTATATACAAGTGGAAAACATGAAGGACAGTGAGAAATCTTCCAGTGGACATCCTGGCAGATTTATCTTTAGATCAGATGGTGAAATGTTTAGAAAACAAGCAAAAAAAAGAACAACAAAAAAAAAAAAATCAATGAATCCAGACTGACTATAGAGAATTTGGTTAACATGGAAAATGTTAAAATTCAGGACAAGACAGTTGTCCTGAACGTAATGGTGGGACGATTGAAAGAGACAATTATATTAACACCAGGGAGGTGTTATATTAAAAACACCTCCCTGGGAATGCTTATCTGTATAACTTACCACTTTTCACCTTTTAGAGCAGATTCATCACTTCAAATGCAAGTGATGAAGTCTATCAATGATATCTACTGCTGATATCAGCAGATCACTAAAATCCCAAAGCTGAAAACTCACTTTCTGCAAGAGAGACAACAACGACCTCAGACTTGTTGATCCTAATCCTCATCCAGGAAACAAAATAAACTTACTTAATAAACTTTTTTTATTGTTCCACTGCCAGAACACAAAGACAGTTAGGAATTTATTTTAGATCAACTTTTTTTTGCCGCTTTCGGTGGGTCAAGTAAAGTGTGAGTCCATCTGTGTATTTTCCAAATGAATGGAAGTGATGCTACGCCAACACATTTGCTTCTAATTAAAATTTAAGCCACTGTGGATGTTTTATTCCACTGAGGCTTTCCACTCCAACGAGACCTTGAGCAACAGAACACAGAGAATAAAAGACTATAGCTGATTCTGAAAGCTTCAGAGTAACTCTTAGTTTTATACTGTTTTTGTACAAGTCTCTATGCTTTCCACGAGTGGGCCGAGGCTGTGAAAAACAGCGAGAGAAAAGATGCTGGTGATTAAAACAGAGAGTCTTTTTTTTCCCCCGTCTGGCCCAATGTACCCCCTCCACAGTCCCGCCTCTCTCACACATACAGTCACACAAGTGAATAGCCAGCAGTTGTAGAGGACCTTGCAGAGAACAAACAGCCAAGGGAATATAACTCCCAGAAAAGCTGTCTTAATAACTCAACACTAATATGCAAGAAATGAAGCTGGACACCGCATTAACCCAGCTTTCTGCTGGAACATCCATTTCTTTCCTACCTTATAGACCCATGCAATCACTTTATTTTACTTTTTTTCCAGTCATGCTGAATTCTGTTCTGTTCAGTTTAGATTTAAGATGAAGCTTAAGGCTGAAAGTTTTAAGGGTTATTAAATCATGTGCACATACATTGCCAAGTTTTCTCAATGCCAGTATAAAAAGACCAATTTAATGGAGCACACCTCTGCCGTATGAGAACAATAAATACTGTGTGCAAAGAGCTGAAACTTTTTAATATTTAAATAATACATTAAAATGTGTCATTTTTGGATTTATTTCGCTCCATTCCTCTCTTTACAGCTTCATAAATTAATTATATACTCGCCTTTGTTTACACCTTTGCTTTCTAAAATCAGTCTCAGTATGTCTAATTATAAAAGGTAAAATGGAATATTTTCTATTTTAAAATGCATTTTCCACCTCGATCAGTGAAGGATTCATTTAAAAATGTGTGGTTTTATATGGAATAACTTTTCCTGCCAACATAAAGTTGTTTTTCTTAATATACAATAAAGCTGCAGAACTGCTGCATTCACAAGTTTTTCCTAAGAAAAACTCCTTTATGTTATCTTAAAACTACAAGATAGAAAAATATCAATCTTAAAGCTCCAAGAAATATTAAAAGTACATTTTGAATACGTATTTACCCATAAAGATTATCCACCAGTAACTTAAAAGGTCAACTTCACAGCAACAGCACTCTCATAGGATAAAATGACAAACAAATTAGCCTCTATTATAATTTACATTTACAAACAAATAACAATTGTAGAATAAACATGTAGAAATATTCATCAACTTTTAACTTTAATTTATAAAAAAAATTCTGACTCAACAGATTACTAACCTTACAAATACATAAAAAGGACCTCTTCTTTGTCACTTTTAATATTAATTTCAAATTACTATAATACATGAGGCGTCCCAAAAGGAGGAAGAAAACATGTTCCCTGAGCCAGTCCTACCTGTCGCACAGGAACAGATTTGAAAAGGTCTTCAGTGCCCAGAAATAAAAAGAACTCCCTTTACAATGAGTGGAAATGCCACGTTAACATCTACAACAGCACCTTTTCAGCAGAGACTTGCCACATTTTGCTTTGATACATTAACTTTTCTTTTTTTTTCCCTTTCTTCTTTTGACGCGTTCCAACTTAAAAGAGACACCTTTCTCCAGGGAAATACGATGTGATCGGTGACAAATGGCAGCGACCCTCACAGGTCAAATTTGTCCTTTTTAAACTTTTTGCTGCACCACCTGACCAACTTTAACAAAGGAGGCTAAAATATTGAAAATTGTTCCTTTTTTTCTCTTTTAATATGGGTAAATGAAATAATTTATGTAAATGCTATTACTAGTCATGGGTCCGGCAACACCAATGCGTCGGCGCATGCGTCAAGCCCATAGACAAAACCCCGTGTCAGTGCACATATTGCTTTAAAAGCAAGTCACGTGACGGATACAGGAACTGTTTCAAAATGACACTGAGTCGCCAAACTGTGTTTATAAGGAAGCTAATCTGTCAACGGGATGCATTTACCCGCCAGATAATGCTTCTGCATGTTGGTGTTCCCACTAAAGCCTCTTCTTTTTTGGCCCCTATTTTCCCTTTACGCCAATCTTACAACGTCCTGCAGTGTGTGGTGTGTTGAATATGCCCGACTTTAGATCGGGAATCCCAAACAGTTGACATGGCAACTGAGAGTCCGGTGGACATCGGAGGTGATATGTGGAAATGTTTATTACTATATGTAAAGGTCATTTTTATATATGTTTATTATATGTGGTTATGTTTATTCAGTTATGAAAAAGCATAACTCGCCTCCAAATCATAGTGCAGCAAATGGAGGGGCTGCTCCCGCCGTCTTTTATCAAATGCCTTTTGTTTTGTCTTTTATCACTTAAAATGAGACAAACTATCACTACTGCTTCTACAGCGTCATCCATGTTTGATTATTCTAAATTCACGTTTGGTATGTTGGGAGTTTTACTGGATTTTCTTCTGGAATCGGTTCTGTGGTGTGTTGCTCCTGGACACACGAACCGATTGAACCTGTTGGACTTTTATCAGTTCTGTGGTCATAGAGGTCTGGAAAATCGGCCAACAATTTTAAAATCGTGCC
>CAEFZY010005112.1:0-37943 GCA_903066815.1 Brachyrhaphis roseni | reverse complement strand
TATTAATATAATATATAATAATAATATATTAATATTATTATTTTATTATGAATAAAATAATAATATTTTATTTATTATAATAGTCCTGCACTATTTATTCAACAAATAGTTTGTTTTCTATTAATACTGTAAAGTTGTTGATCTGCTTTAACACGAGCACATTAATAAGCAGATCTATAGAATCAGAAGTTGTTTCTGCTTATTGTGTTAAAATGGTAGGTTTTCTATGTTGCTTTTTAAAATAAATAAATAAATAAATAAAGATCTTTAAAATAATAAAGATTAAAAAAACATAATTTCTTCAAGACTAAACTTGTTAATTTTTCATAAAAAAGTGAGATTAAAGCTTCAGATTAAAGTAAATCAGATTCAGACTGAGGGTTAGCCACAAAAGGAAAATGTTAAAGAAGTCGGGAGAATGCAGTATTCAAGCTTATTACTGAAAAATTGAGTGGAAGGAAAAGCTTTTATTTAAACGACATGGACTACAGCTGGAGTCAGAGCGTCAAAAGCCATCACACACACAAACATATTCAGGTTATAAGCCACAACGGTAACAGTCCTTGTGCTAAATTACTTCTGAACCAGAGACGACATCAGAAGGGGCTTTCATGTAAAAAATAAATTGGTATTGAACCTCTGAGTTTTCTGAAGTCCACTTTAACACTATTTTAACCCCTGTAGTGCTGGGAGGTGAACAGTAGATGGCACTAGATGCAAAGGTTTGAAAACAGTCGCACAGATGAGACCCGTGAGTACAAGTGTTTCACTAAATCTTCACGCCCGTTCATGCAAGTGGGAGGAGGAACTGCCTCTAGAAGTCACATCACAACACATGAGACGTTATTAACATCAGCGCATCATATGACAGCCAAATAAAAGCCCCCGACTGACTGGCTGATGATATTGTCCAGCAGCGACAGGGTTTGTCTTTCACTTAAAGGGGTAATTTCCAGCTCAGGGAACTCACAGAAAATGCATCATCCTGCAGTGATGAGAGGCATTAAGCTGAGTGCCTCGCCATTTAAACTGTAAATTTGGTGGTTGGCAAAAAGAAAGGAAAGTGACTCAAACAGCAGCTGTTATAGCTGTGCTTTCTCTGGAGGAATAAATTACTCCTCAGAAATAGTTAGTGTATGAAAGAGGGGGTGAAGGCAAAGCATACCGTGATGTGGAGTGGATAAGAAAAAAGAAATAAGAGAGCTTGTGATGTCTTGTGTGAATTTACCCGCTCTCATACACACACACACACAAGAGGAAAGGATGCGAAAAAAAGAGTCTAAATCTTATCATTTAGAGCCTTCACAAAGGGAATAAAGAGCTATTAATCTGCTTCATCTCCCCGGTTCTTTTGTGTGAGTGGAAATGGACCTTCTGTCCACTGGCTGCTTGTCACCCTGCTCCTTTGTCCCCCCTGTAGATGTGTCGGTCTGCCCATCACAAACCTCATCTCTCTCCTTTTGTAAGGAACCCCCGCAATACAAGCATCAGCTGGAGCCCTGTAAGTCCTTTAGGTGTGTCTGTTCTAGTCCCCAGAGCTGCTTTTTCCACTCGCCCGCCTCTCTTTGTTTGCCGCCTGACACATATAGGCGGTAAGAGGTGGGGATAAGATGGATGCATATGCCAATTTTATCTCTTGATTTAGTGGGAAAGGAATACTGGTGGCATTAGGAGTGCTACGTCCAATCTTATTAGTACCGAGGGCGATCAATAAAGCTTTCGATTGTGCTGAACAGAAGTCACTGGGAGACTCGGCTTTTCGAGCTTGTTTCTTATTAAGGTGCCCCGGTGAATCGCCTTTGCTGCCTTTAATATACGCCAGTCGCTCTTGATATTGTTTATGTTTAATCAGTTCAAGTACAGCGTTTCGTCTGGGAAACATTTTCAGAGTCATAACCCTTAGGTCATTTTTGTCTCATGCCTTGTGTGATTCTAGCCACTATTTTTGCAATTTCTTGAATTTCATAGTAAGTAGGAGCAAATCTACCCAAAGACTTTTACTCAAAACCGTTCTTGAGGCACCCAAATTTGCTTTTAGATGATGTCTTAAACTTGGCTAAAAATAAAAAATTTGACAAAAAGTGACCCCAATCCTGTTCTTATTGTTGAGAATTAACTTTTTCTTTTTAGTCAAGACCTAAAAAAAAATTGCAAATTGAATCCCTTTATCAGAGCAGACCTAACAAAGCAGATAAAAAAAACCCCAGTTCATATAACATTTTCTTGTAATTTGTTTAGTCATTTTTTTTGACTCACAAATGCTTTCAATTGAGGATTTTTTTCCCACTTGACAAGCGGTTTGGACAACACTGCCCTCTGGTTCAACATGGTGGTGGCAAAATAAATCAGGTCAGAAATGGTGGGAAGATGAACGGAGCTAAAAACTGGAAGAAAACCTGTTAACCTGGACTATTCTGGAATAGTTACAATTAAAGCCTATTGATGCACTAGTCCACTATCATTTGAATCTCAATCCTGACAAGATTTTAGTTATTTTCCAAAAATTTCAAATATTCAATGTGCAGAACTGATGTGAAAAACACCCATGCCTCCTGTTTCACACTTTAGATAAATGCCGAATGTTTCTAAGAATCTAATGGTGTATCTGTCCAGGTCTCCATGGTGAAAGACTTCCAGCTGGACCTCACTTTCCTACCGAGGTCAAGTCTGCACTGTCCAACCCTGCCGACCTACAGCGAGAGTAACTCATCCGCCTTTTCTTTGCCGCAAAGAGAACAGCTCAGGGGATAAGATCTGCTGTCAACTTGCTCTTGACAAACACAAAGAGGGTCCTCTGCACTGAGCTTCAGTCCAAGAGAGACAGAGAGTAGGGGGGCTAAGAACTGATTAAGAAGTTGCTGAGATAAAAAAAGAAGAAAAAAGATGAGATTGAATCTCTGTGGTATCAGCGTTTGTTGATTTGGAGATATAGATAGGCTGAAGTGGAGGAGTGTGGTTAGAGAACCTCAGAACCAGACTTTAAACAAAGTGTAAGTTTGTTTCTACTTTGATATTTAACTGTTTATGTGATAATCTCCGCACACAATAAAGCAGCTTTAGGGCAAACTAACATTATGTGAGAATGCAGCATCCTGGGACTAATATTATGCAGATTAATTAAATTGCTTATTGTATATCTCATGCACTCAGACTGCGAGACAGGCATGCACTGCTGCACAAGGCTCTGAGGTGAACCGCTGAATTAATATGAGCTCAAAAAGCTGCAACAGAGGTTTTGCTTTTGGCTTTTTTCCAAAAGAATCAGGGATTATTTTGCGTTTTCTTAGGCTATCTTTGTCGAAATTAGTTGGAATATCTGAAACATTTACCGTATGTATTGTTTGATGCAAAAGCATGAGGTTTTTAAATAAAGAAAATCAAAAACAAAAATCGATGATGTAAAACTACTTCCTGTTGCAGGCAGAAAATCGTGGACTTTGGGGTCGGCACCAGCACCGATGAAGTCTTTGATGAATGAGAGCAGCTCTTCATGGCCTCCGACGGCCTGCTGTAAATGTCATAAGGTGGATGCAGTTGACCTCCAAACACTTTCATTCAACTTGTGCCAAATCCAGAACCCCGGAGAGAGAGGAAGAGAGAGAGAATGAGTGAGTGAGGAAGAAATTCAGAAGCAATGATGTGACCATGGCTGCTTCTGGACATCAGGAGTCTGCTGATGAAACGGAAAATCAGCAACTGCAGCATCAGGGAGTTGGAAACAGCTGTGCTGTGTCCTAGTTTGGAGGGTTTGTTTTAGGCTGACTGATGACTGATTGAAATCGAGCAAAAACGAGGCACAAGCTGGCATTTTAGAAACTATATTTTAGATGTAGCTCCAGCTAATGTTTAAATTGTGAACTGGAGGGAAAGTGATACATGATTTTTGAAAGTTTTTACTAACATAAAGTAAACGGAAAAAAAAAAGCACAGGATGCTTATATGTGAATATTTCCTTCTTCTTTAAAATATACAACCCTGCAAGGTACTGCGAGTTGTTAAAATGCAATCACTTTTGGCATGAATGGTTGCTTTGAGTTATTTTTGAGTTTTTATTATTCCTTAGTCTCTTTCTTTGATTAGAGAAGAAACAGACAGAAGATCGGTCTTGCTTACGTTTTACTTTAGTTCAGTTCTTCTTACTGTTTCCCCCTGTGCCATTTTTTGTCGCTCTCCCCTTTCTGCATTTGTGTTCAACACCAACCAACCTTCATCATGAGATAATTATTGAAATGAGAGCATTACGCCACTGCTGCAAAATTGTCAATTCAAATAAATTAAATTCAAATCAGTTCAACTCAGGAATACTTTATGTATCCCAACGGGAAAATAAATGTTGTCGTGTCTCAGATCAGTCAAGTATCTTCAAAACTCTTTGTGGATGGTGATACCTTGGGCATGAAGGGTCTTCAGTAGCAGTCAGTCTTGTAATGAATCAGAAGAGGCCTCTGACTGAAGACTGGTAGATGCTAACAGCTCAATATCCAGGCAACAGAGGCTACATTTCACAGTAACATGTCCTAGAGCATCAGGTTTCGTCAAGGACTGCAAATCCACCTCATTTGCTGTTGCCACTCATTTTTCAATTCCCAACTTAGTTATTATTTGAGCTTTTAAGATGCTAATCCACTGCCTCCTGTTGTAAAAACAATGCCTTGTTGCCTGGTTACGCATCACAACACCTATCCTAAAGAGAAGAAGAAAGGACCGCACAGCATCCAAAAATAGAAGGAATAATTGCCCAGAAAAGCAATGCCTCAACCAAAGAAGTTATGAACAAGAATCTATAAAAGACTTGTGTAACAGACCTACTGCAACCATGTCAACCACTCATTCCACAAAATCCAAAAGGTTCTCTTTTGGACTTAAATCTGCTGACGTTTGAGGATGCACACTTTCTCGCTTCTAAGAGAAATACATGCATTTCAGTGTTATTTATCCCTAACAGGTCTATATAATGCAGAATAAAGTGAGGAGTATTTAATGAACTTGAAGTGCCTTTATGATTCCCCACTTGAGAAGGATTAGGAAGGAGGGAGGGAGGCACCTTCCCGCATGAGTAGCTCTGCAGCCGGGCTGACTTCCACATGGCTCTTCGGGGACGCTGCCAGGGAGCAGAATGTCACTTTTAAACGAGCATCTCTTTCCTTTGGGCTGGGTGGTGATGGATAATGCTTTCCCGCATTAACGAGAGAAGGGGGCCATTCATCACTGCGACTTGAGCGTGCCGGTTATGGCGGCACGTTCAGCGCATCTGCATGCTCTGATTGCATGCAGGTAGCGTCGCACTCCTGTGGGCTGTAGGAGTGGAAAGGGGAGGATGATGGCGGGTGGAGGGGAAAGTTCCAAGACAGACAGAGCATCTGGAGACAAGAGCTCTCACTGGTGTCAAGCTGAGGGAGGATATTTATTTGGTTGGGGGGGTCGTGGGAATACTGGAAGTATTTCTTGCGGTTTCATTCAAAGCATATTGGAACTGACAGTATAAGTTTTAGAAACAAGCAGCAGCTGTTTTGGAATTATTCTTACTCTCTTAATTCTTTCAGAATGCCTCACTCACAAGATAGCTAGGTATGCAATGTTGTGGAACAGTTCATGCATGCTACATGCTGCATATATTTTAACATTTTTTGATGCTATTGAAGGCAGGAGGACTTTAATTGCTGAGCTTTATGATGTTGTTGAAGCCATATTTTATTGAGATCTTGTTATCGGAATACAGCTCAATAGGATGCCATTTTTAAATTAAGTTTATAACCTTTGTTCAATTAAGAGAACAGTTTCCGGTTTTTTTGTTTTTACTATACTTTTAGTTTGGATCAACTTTTGAACAAATTTCTTAACCAGAGTTACCAAATTCTGGTTCATTAGCCATGTGCATATTGCCTTACAAATGAATTCTTGTAGTCCTTAAACTTTTATTTTCTTTTTTTTTTTGGGATGCTTTGTTTCAAACTATTCCACTACAGTTCTGTTTAATGACTACAGAATCTGTACTGAGAATGGGCTTTTTCAGTATTTTATCAAAAAAACTCATGAGCTAAGGTGGTAAGAAGGCTACAGAAGAGGATTAGGACCACTAGAAACAAACAAACAAACAAAAAAAAAGAATCTAACTTGTTCTTAGAATTAACTCAAGCATGAAAGCCACACTGCTTTTGTTTGGCTTGTATTGTGACTTTTAGAATTCTGAAAATAGCCAAAATTCTTACATTTTACAATTCGGAAAATGTTAAGAATTTATAAATTAGAAATTCTTAAATCATAACCATTCAAAATTAGCAAACAGGTAATTACGTAACGCGAGTCAATCAGAGCGGCGCACGACTTTTTGAGGCGGCGGAACCGTTTGATTACAGTTCAGCTAATTAGCTTTTTCCATCGGTGAGTTTGACATTATTTTAATATGTACATTTTATGTGTAAATTATGTATCAACTAAAATTTGGATTGATTATATGGTAAATGAGTCACCATGGGAATTTTTTTTTGTCTTGTTTACGTTTGTTTTGTTTTTTTGGGATTCTGAACTACCTTTCTCAGCTGTGTAAAAAAACCATACAGTGATAACTAGTCATATTATGTGACAAATATTCTATATTTGGAAGATGTAGCAGAGTGAGAGACTTTAGGAAAAGTTACTTAGTGTAAACAGTAAGACGTTCAATTTAAGAGAGGTACACCAACTTTAAAACACATCCAATGTACCATTAACAAAATCTGTGACATCTTTGACTCAATATTGCTGAGATAGAAAACATTTTAACTAATTTGAATAGTAAACTGAACTAAAAATTATTTAATAACTCGGATAATTTGAATTAATGGATGTATTAAACTTTTAATCTGTCTGTATAATTGGATTGACATTTTGCAAAGTGTCTTCAGAAAAAACTTGTGAAATGCTGCTTTATATTTAAACTGAATTTAGTATAAACAGGGAGGCTGTGACACTCAGCTCATTGAACTGGACCCATTCTAACATATCATTATGCTTTCATATAACCGTTCTGTCGAAGCTCCGGCTTTAAACTTAAGATTATCTGAAGCTTCTCTTAGGTGGTTTTCAAAAATGTTTAAAAAATAAAAATCTAAAATCATAACCAGTACTTTTACTTAAGTATTTGTTTAAATAAAAGTCGTTTTTGAGGGAGAAATGTCCAAACGCACCCATTCACACATCTTAGATCTTGTTTTTCCCTCCTAACTGGTTCAGAGAGGGGGGCAGGTGGTGGATGCTCCCCTGGCAATGCTCTCTGGAGGTTATTACTGTTACAAATAATCCCATGATGACGCCATGTTAACACTGTGTCAAAGACAAAGACGGGATATTGATTTAATATTTGCAGCAGCCTTTGTAGGTGGATTTGATTGTTAAGTTGTTGCTCTCTCCACTGTATATATGGAAAGCCTGGTCATTGTAGGAAGGGTTTGTTTAGAACTTGCTTATGCTCGCCCATGATATGTTTACTTTTACTCCATGCTTGTGTCCCAGTGGCCTGATGCTGTTATGCCTCAGAGGACCCAAACTGCAGTTTCAGAGGCACCGATAAGCAAATCTAGCAGGGCCCCCCACTTTTCCGTGCTGCATGAAGGATTGCTCCAATTGTTGTATTTTCATCTTTTAGTGCCTCTTCTCCATATCCCTGCATAAATATTTCGTCTAATGCTGGTGGGGGTGCTGCAGTTTCAAGCCTTTCGCTACTGAGAGATTTAAAGTGTGATATAAAAATTCAGGTGAAAAACAATGCAAGGCAGAGAGGAATGTGGGGTGATAAATCTCCAAAACGCCTACTGCAAATGTCCCATGAATCTGCCGCCAGGGCGAGAGCGTCTGTGTGAGTGTGCCGGGCTGATATGGAGGAAAAAAGAAAAAAGAGAGAGAGAGGAAGGGATTGCTAAGTTGGCTGTTTGACTGATATTTAGCTGGAGCTCAGAGCGGATGAATGAGGCTGAAAATCCTCTTTTCCTCCTGGGTGCAGTTACTCTGAGCACTGTGATACGGAGCTACCTCAGAGAGAAGGATGCTCTTGTAACATTATTTCTGCCTCCTATAAGGAATAAAATATAACCGTCCTCAGAAGATTGGAGTTATACACAGAGCTGAGGTGCATTAACCAAACAGAGAGCTCTCTGCTGAGGCTTCCCATGGACACAGGCCTCTCTGGCACTAATCTCCCCTCTGCCCCATCACTTTCCTCACAGCTCACACTTCTTATGATCCAATCATGAAACCACCGGGAGAAGAAAAACAAGAAAATAAAGAGCCAGTGAGTGACAGCTGCAGTCTCATCTTAAAATACGAGTCAGTTTTTTGCATTAAGAAAAAGGAAAAAAGATGTTACCAATAACTGCCTATTTTAAATAGTTCAAACACTTAATATACCTTAATATGCTTTCGTACGTACAATGGAAACCTATAATAAGCTTATATCTACTGTTTTCCTTATTTCTGCTCTTGGGGATGGAGCAAAATAGCAACAAGCAAAATGAGTGACACTCCTGGATTGGTTGCTTTGCAAACTCCAGCCAATAGTGTGTCAAGTTGCCTTGCACCTAGCTACATTTACCTTATATCATTTTAGATATACTCTGCAAAAAAATTAAAATTTCAGCCATTTCACTCACGTTTTACGGAAGAGGATTAGGGCCACCGAAAAAAAAAATAAAATTCTGACTTTAAAGTCAGAATTCTGAGATTAAAGTCAGAATTCTGACTTTAATCTCAGAATTATTATTATTTTTTTTTTGGTGGCCCTAATCCTCTTCCGTAAAGTTTTGAGTGACGTCCTCCAGAAAATTCTCCAGCTCGTTCTTGCATTAATAACTCCTTTGGCTTTTAGTATTTACACTATTAGCCATAAAGCTAATAGTTCATATTTACCGTAATGCCAACACTTATTCGAAGTGCTATTAAGTACAGCAGAAGACTACCAGTGGTATTTGTCACTGTTTTAAGAATGAGGGGTATAGACCTGCAGACTGAAGAGTTGCAGTGTGTGGGTATATGCTTAAATCTGACTACCTGCAAAATCCAAGCTCCCTTTTTCCTTCCAGTATCATGCAGAAAAAAAAATGACAATTGCCCAAGATACCCATGTACTACATTCCTCAAAAGCATCGTTTTCAATGCTCGAGGTGTTTTGTTTTATTCAGCTTTTTCTGTCTTTGCTGACATGCTACAGTGTCCAAGTTCAAAGTAGGACTGCTGCAGCTGCTTATTCAAAGCCACTTGGTAAACACACGTTACTTGTGGAGTTAATTAGTTGCAGATGAGCAGATTTATGAGCAGAGCCGGGGAGACTCTGGAGGTTCTGTCTTTTTTGAAGCAGAGAATCGTCAATTATTTGGGAACAGATGGCTTCAAAGTGCAATTTTTGATTTTTGCCTCAGCAGACTAGATAAAAAAGCTCGGATTTAAAGAATTATGACGGGCCGTTTTGAGTTTAAAACTTAAACTGGGGTAACATTTTGCGTTGTAGACATTAAGCCAATGTTATTTCTATCTTGTTTCCTTTTAAGCAGTCGGCTTCTTACTGAATTTGCTCCCAGACACATTCTTAAGCACGTCATCCTCTTGTCATTGTTGGTTGATCACAACTTTTCACTAAATACAAGTTTATTTTTTATTCTATTATTGACACGCTTGTTCAAATAATAACAGGCTTTACAAGTCAGCCCAGCTGAAATGATCTGACAGCTTCGGAGAGAAGAATTGTCTGAGGTGCCAGCGTTGAGCAGACTATTACAGAGGCTATAAGATGTTTTGGCAAAGAACGCTCAGACCCTGACAAGTTGTCAGGCGTGATTGCTCCACTAACAGCTTTCCTTTACTTGTGACTGACAGGTACATTTTTAGCTGCTCTTCCTCTCAGGTTCAAGACTTTAGTGATTGAGATTTCAGAGACCTTGTTCTATCTTTTTTGAGAATGGGGTTGTGTTAAAAGTTTCTGTTGTCTGCAGTTGCTTGATAATAAAAGCACAAACACAAAGACCACATATTTACTCTGGGATAATAGTTCTAAAAGACATATATACCTTAAGTTTTACCTCTCTACTCTTTAAATTGGGTTTTGACCTTCTACTTTTGTTGAAAGTTGAAAATATATAAAAATTAATCAAAGAAACAAAATTAAGAAGATGGCAAACACTTTGGTGTCTACTCATAAAGTGGCCACCAAAAAAGAAACGACTGGTAGTATTATTGCTTAAATAGAAACGGTCTCCCATCTTGAAGTAGGCAAAAGGAGTCATTGGCATCTATCAGTCTACAAAGAGTTACAAAGCAATTTCCAAAGCGTTTTAATTGCGTGGCACAAGGAAACAAACGGGAAATATATATAAAATTTACCAACGATGGTACTTACCAAACCCTGGATTTTGTGTACTGTCATATCCCTAGTAAACACACAACAGAAAAATCAATGGAGAGTGTTAGTTTTTATAATTTTGTCAATTTGTGGATGTTAGTAGACCAGGGGTGTCAAACTTCAGTCCTCAAGGGCCACTGTCCTGCAGTTTTTAGATGTGCCACAAGTACAAAAATACTGGAATGAAATGGCTTAAATACCTTCTTCTTGTGTAGACAAGTTCTCCAGAGCCTTGCTAATGACCTATTTATTATATTCAGGTGTGGTGCAGCAGAGGCACATCTAAAAGTTTCAGGGCAGTGGCCCTCCAGGACTGGAGTTTGACATCTGTGCAGTAGATGGAGAACACATAAAAAGTAAAAATCACAGTAAAATGCATTTTCTTACCTGAGCAACTTTATGCTAACAAACAACACCCAAATTCAGTTGTTCTTTCAATTGAAGCCAAAATTCAAATATTTTCATAATACTGGAGCAAAAGTAAGAATGATGACTCAATATTTTTTGTTGTTGCCTTCAAGCACCAAAACGTTAATCAACAAAACAATCTATTCTTTTGTAAAACAACTGGGAATCCTGTTGTTTCATGACACATAATGGTAATGGTGACCACACTTTTAGAGGTGTTGTCTCAATTGATCTTTTTGGTTTTGCCAATAATGTGTTTTATTGCTGCAAACTATAAAGCAGATTTCAAAAAAGCCCTTTTGACTTGCAGTACTATAAAAAAAAAGGTTTTCAGTCCATGGAAATAGAAGAACAAATCAGTTTTCTTATTTGGTAAGCAATTTAACATGATAAACCTCCACTTGAGCAAAATGTAATAGATCTATTATGTCAAGATCTATGATAACTGCGACAGTTTCCCAAACTCAACCATCATCTTTCCAGACAGATGGTTTGTGCCGACTGTGCAAGGCCTCCTGCTATGCCTGATAACAAGGTTCCTGATCTATATAGGGCAACTGTGACTGAAAACACGGCAGCCTGAAGTGGTGTGAACAGGTGGCCTGCCTCATAGGGCCACTGGTCATGTTGTGTGTCTACAATAAAAGTTCAGTTATGAGGAAATGCCCGAGTGCTTTAATAGCTTGAGACAGAATGGCTGGCTCAGATGTGCTGATAGAGAAAATGTCAGTGCTGAGAGTCTTCTGGGAAATCAAATGCGGTGCCCCTGAACTAAACTGGATTCATCAGAGGTACAGTTCTTGGTTACAAGCCATTAAATATGCTGTAGGTTAGACTTTACAGCTGTATGTTCATTTCTTCTGTCCTGCTTCACAATGACATCACTTTTGGCCTACTTGTAGCTCTGAATGGCCTTAAATCACTTCCTCCACGTATTTGCTTTTGGACACAGTATCCTCTGGAGGGTAGCAGATGATATTTTCCAAGAGAAAGGAGAGAAATGGTTTGCTAAATGCCAAGATTCAGCCTTTTGTTGTCATTAGGTCGGCGATTATTGGCAAGCATGCTGCCACAGAGGCCCTGTTGAACCACCATCTTTCCCCCTCTTCCCAACATCCCCCAGCCCTCTCCACATTGACCCATATAGGTACTTTGAATCACTGGCAAGCCAAGTATATCTGGGCCCCCTTCCCAGGAAGACCTTAGAGAGGTGGATTTGTGGTGGTCGTGCATGCATGATCTAAAAATGTAGAAATATAAGCATGCTGTCAGCTCCCGTACATACATGTGTACAAAATCGGGCTCCTGGCTTGTGACAGTACTTTGGATGCAGATTAAAGTATCCCAGGCTTTGAGTCTCCAGGTGGTTCTCTTCTAGCAGACTCAGCGATGATTTAAGGTGAGGAGGGGGAGAGGATTTTGTTATTTATACAGGGTTCCTACACAGTCTGGAAGAATATGGAAATGTCTGGGATTCGTTTGAAATGTTTTCCAAGTTTGGAGAAATAAGGAAAAAAAATGTAGTGTATGTTGTAACCATCTCAATCTTATCTGTCCATCCATCCATTCAGCCACCAATCAATCATGTATGTATCTGTTTTTTCATCCATCCTCTTGTTTTATCAATTCTTTGGTTTATGCAGGTAAGGTATGTAACTAAAACCTAAAAAATGTGTAGCAACACTTTTTATAGTGTATGAGGCAGTCCTTGGCATGTCATTTTAATCTTAATATGTTAATGTTATCCAGGTCTAAACTTGAAGTGAAGGGCAAAACTTAAAACTGATGTCCTTTACTTTGTAGTAGCAAAGTCAGAGGCCTTTGCTACTACAAAGTGAAAAGAAAAAAAACAACCCCCCCCCAGAAACACAAAGTGATAAAGTTAGAAGACCAAACAAAGTTTCCTCCAAGAACTGTGTTGACTGGCGTTCTTCCTGTATGCCCTCTCTTGGAGTCTGATATATAATCCCCAGATTAATTAGCTGTGTTTCAGTCACTACGTGTAGCGCGACCCTCAGCAATCTTGCCTATCAACTTACAGGGCGCCAGAGTTTTCTTCCCTTTGAAGATCGCCTTGGCTTCAGAGTCAAAAAAGCCTTCTCTGATCTGACAACTAAAGGAAAGGGCCCCTGTAGTGCAGACTGATAAAAGCTCTGAAAAACAACATTTGGGCAACACACACACACACATCAACAGGGACGAAAGAAAAAAAAAATTAGGATTAATTTGGTTGTGAAAACAAGAGGCGGTATGGAACAATGACAATCTGGCTCCTTTGGTAATTTCCTGTCGGCATCTATTCCTGTGATGTGGTGGTGACTGTTCTGCCGGGATCAATCAAACCTGTGAGCAGATGGCATCGTATTCCTCCAGCAGACCGAGGGTTGTAAGAGATTTTTTTATTCCGGAGATGGTAATTGGCCTGCTATTCCATGGACAGGGAGTGTGCTAACAACCACTGCCATCGCCGCTGCGCTGCGGCAACACCTCATGTTCTGATCTGAATGACTCATAATGTGCTACAGGCTCCATTTAGTTTTAACACCAACTTGTGTTTAACATGGCTTCTACTAACAGGCAATAATGATAGTGCGGAAAAGAAGCTACAAAATAGTCTTGTACAGGGCTTTGTGAAAATAGAGGCAAAATTATGGTTTTCATGTTTTGTTTTTGATATGCCATGGCAAAAAGAGCAAATTATCAGAGAGGCAGCCAAGAGGCTGAGGATAACTGGAGGAGTTGCGTAGATCACTACTATTTATCTCATTAATAAGTGTTTTACCTATAGAAGAGTGGCCTGAAGTAAGTAGCACATTATTAATTGGCTTATTACAAAAGTAAGATTATCCTGACAAAACTGGTTCTTTATCACGAATACAATAAACGCCTAATGATGAATATGCAAACCCCAAAAAGTGACAGTATGGCTTGGATCGCAACTTTTATTGCATACTGTTCTGATGCGTCATTTGTCTTCCACTTTACAATTACTGCGCTACCAATATTTCAAGGAATATACACTGACGTCGATGTAATGCGAGAAAATGTGAGGGTAGAAGTAACTTGGAGCTTTTCATTTAGTATATTCAAAACTTTGTATTTCTATTAAGCACAAATATCCGGTCCCGTACACATTTAGTAAGGCAATCACAGTAGACTAACAGTAAACAAAAACACATAGTCTGCACTTCATTTGCAAATAAGGCTTGTATTTAGGTGAGGAAAGCTTATGTAGATAAATGGAACCGTGTGTGGGAGACCCAGCAAGCTGTATAAAAGGGAAACGGTGTAATTGCTTGCGTACTGTAAGAGTGTGTGTCTCTGAGACGGCGGGCACTTCAAAGCTTTGATGTTGGCGCTCCTAAATGAGGGCCACCAGAGGTCCCGACTAATGGGACATCATGGGGAGATTAGAGGCCAAATGGAGCGGGCAGGCAGGCAACACGCTCCTATGTATGTGCATGTTTCCCAGAAAAGCAGCGAGTTCCTGTGTGTAACCCTTTTGTAATTAAAAGTGAAAGATTAGCTGAAAGTCTTGGCTGGTAATTAGAAAGGAAGAACCTACTATATACAGTATTGGTCAGTGCTTTCTGTAGTATGGTATAAATCCTTTATTAAATAATCATAACAATAATTATAATAACAATCATAAAAAGAGCATTTCTGTACAAAGACCCCTTTAAAATAACAACAACAGCAGTCCTAGTAGTGCGAAAAAACTGGGTGGGGGAATCCTGTCCTCTCAAGTTAGTTTTTTTTTTTTCCTCTTAGCCCTCCCAGTCAGAAGAGGGCACTGTGACTGTCCCTGTCAGTGTCAAAATGAGTATATTTTATACCGGCTCCAAAGGCAAACTGGATCCCCGAGGCTCCAAGGCACTTCGAAGAGAGTCAGTGGGGTCCATCAATGTGGGCCTCCGAGGACGAAAGATGCCGAGAGTGAGGGTGAATGAGATGGGTGCGCTTCTACAGTGACTCCATTGAATTTCATTTCTAAGCTGGAGTGGGTGTTTAAAACAGGCATGTGTGTGTCCAAACATTACGGGTTGATTGTGTACTCAATGTTCTGTATATACAACAGTACATTCAGTTGAAACCAGATATTTACACACATTGTAAAAATATGCACAACCTTTTTTTCATTGTTGTCTGACTAACTTTTACCGTATAAGGTTATTAAATCCAGAAGTGAAGGAACTGGGGCACTTCACAAAATAGATTGTATTAAAGTTGAAGAAAATTATGTGGAAATGTTTATAGATTGGCCTTGAAGCTAAGCATAGTGTCAAGTTAGTTACAACGTGGCTTAAGGACAACAAAATAAATGTTTTGGAGTGTCGTAGTCCCATAGAAAATTGTGGGCAGAGCTGAAAAGCTGTGTGGAATCAAGACATACTACATACTTGACAATTTCACCAGTTCTGTCTTGAGCAATAGGCCAAGATTTCAGCAAACTATTGAGGAAAGCTTGCAGAAGGAGCCAATTCACACAGTTTTAAAATGATTTTTTTCTCATTATTCTGGCATTTAGCCATTGGAAATTATTTTTGGTAACTGACTTATGACAGTGACTGTTTAGTCGGATTTATTGTCGGGCGATGGAGAAAAAGGTTATGCAGTGTATGTAGATATTTACATTCAACTGCACAAGTGAGGTGTCTGTGTATTCATGTGCTCGGGAATGAATGCCGAGATCGTTCTTCTTGTTCGTCCTCTTTCTTACTCATGGCTTACAAGTCTCTGACTGGTTCAAAACCGTGTCATAAAACAAATACATAAAAAAAGCAATGACAAAAAAAGCTTGCCTTGGTATGCAGTGATAAAAAAAGAAAAGATTCCCAAAGTAGGCCACCGTTAGCCAATAAATTGAGGTGGATGCTTGTGTGTGTTGGAGGAAAGATGGAATAGGTCCTTTAAATCATGGCTTTTGAGGTCCACGTGTAAAAATGTCTCGATGTTGCCTCGACAATCCTTTCCCTCCCCCCCAGCATTTCCACACACAACGCTTTGCTTTTAAGGCTTGTTGTGCATCTGGGCACACAGTCGCTCTGTTGATCGGATATGTCTATGGTTTGTTTCTGATCCCATTTGTTCTTTTTGTTTTCTGAAAGCACAGAGCGAGCAATAGCTCCTGGGAGGGAGAAGCATGGGGGAATTCGAGTGCTCTGTCAGTCACAGTCTTGTTTGTTCTTTCGTTTGATTCACTTCCTTCAGGGTTTTCGGTCTCTGCCCCAACCAGCAATCCATAGGTTGCACCGTCCAAATCTCCTTGACCTTTTCTGATTTGCCGCCAATGTAAACACGACCTTCTCTTAGACAGGAATCAGTAACAACTAAATCTAACAATAACACCTTTCCATCAGTAAAAGAATGTTTCCCTCCCTACCTCTACATACACCCACACACACGCACACACACCCATACATATATATCTATATATACTTTCTTCACCTCTTTTTTCCCCAACTTATCTTTTACCACAGGACTGGCAACTGGCCTGAAAGAAAACATTAAACAAAACTAAAGTGATTGAGTAGAAACTCAACTAAAAATACCACAGAGGGAAAGAAACTAAAGGGCCAACTGAGTGTGTAGCAGGAACATAAGAGTCAAGGGGCCTTACAAAGGAGCTAAGTTCTAGGCCACTGTGTTCACAGGTGATCAAAAAATACTCTTTTCTAAACTTATCCCTATCCTACCACCTTTCCAACACAATGTATCCAAATCTGTCTGTGTAGTTTACAGTATCCAGTTGCAAAACTAGACATATCTATGACGCATTTAGAAGACGTTCTCTTTACGTGACCCAGGATTCAGCAATTGATATGTGTTGATATTCAGTGTTTGAGGCCTGTCATCCCTGCAGTGAAGCAGTCCCTGGAGGTAACCCTGGTCTCTCTGTTGTTGATGCATTTGCAGAAACAACTGCCAATACTGGACGGTGCTGCGTTTTCCAAACAAGTTCTCACTCAGACCTGCACCACTGAGGAACACTAAAGTTGGCAAAGATGAAGAAAATAGAGAGAGATTTTCACAAAATGCCTGTATCTTTTCCTCATCACTTCTCTCATGCTTCAGTGCAGCAGCGCTGCTGGTTGAGTTTGACTTTGTGCTTCAGGCCATCGTACAATTCGAAGTTGTAGTTCTCCAGAGTGGTGGAGGATCGTGACGAGAGTCCACTGTAGGAGCACGTGCAGTACAGGAGGAGGCCGGCGCACACTGCCCCGAGCAAGACGCCCAGGGAGCTCATGACGATGATTGTGACCAGGATGGGGTCCAATGTGTATAACCACGAGTTGTCTTTTTCTGAGGTGTGTGTCACTGGAGGATCAGATGATGGGGACGTAGGCATGTTCCACTCTGGGTTATGCAAACCTAAGACAGGTAGAGGAGAGGAAAAATAAGGTATTTGCAAAAGTAAAATGCCAGTAGACAACTCATGCCCTCAGCAGACATTTTAGTAGGTGCACCTGCTCAACTTCAAACCAGCCAGTCCCCTTTATGACCACACTGGACCCATCTGCTGAAGGCTATTTCCAGCAGGATAAGGCATCATGTCAGAAAGCTAAAATCAAAACTCAACCTGGATTCTTGAACAGGACAATGAGTAATTAATTCAACGTACTAACAGACACTAGATATTTATCCATGCATTGGAACGGGAGTCTTGCATCCTCGATGTGCAGCCAAAATATTAGCAGGAACTTTGTGATGCTATATAAAAATGAAAGGTGTTCCTGAGGCACAAGGGAGTCCAAACTCGTATTAACAAAGTGCACCTAATAAAGTCATGGATGAGTGTATTTTGGTATGTGAATGATGTGCCTTACCACTGCCAAGAGGGTCTCTGCCCACGGAAAGTCTCCCATCTCCAATGTGTCTGGTACCTGTCAAAGTAAAGCATGGGATCTTTAGCAGCAAATCAATTTATACCAACTTTTCACACTCATCCAAAACAAATCCTATAAAACTTGATGCCAAAGAATAAAAACTGATCTTGTGTTTAAATGTTACATATGTGTCAGATAGCTTTATTCTTGTGCAGTGACACAGTGTTTTTTGTTTTGTTGATTGGCACAAAAACTCTGAATATGATGAAACATGGCAGTAAGAGTAAAAGACAGAACCCATCAAAATTTATTTCAAACAGAAAACTAGGGCACTGAAGTTCACAAAGAAGTTACAAAACGTCACACATCACCCAAAGCCAGCTGTTTTTCTACTTGGAACAGAAGTCCAGACCTATTGTACAAATATTCCCGGTCATATGTCAAACAAATAAACACTAGCAGGATACATCGGAACATGTACCTAAATAAATCTAAGGAGAGTGTGCATTGCCATACTAATATTAGCAATACATTAGTGCTTTGCTCAACTGTTGTGCACTTCCGGTTAGTTTGTCCCTTTTTCCGATTCATACACTCATTTTATCCGCATATGTTTATGCTCAGACCTAGTCTACTGCAAGTTGAGTATATTGTTGAATTTTTCTAAATACTTCATACTACAACATATTTCCCTTTACTGTGGAGTTGATCTCAGAGTTTTTGACTCCAATTCCTAATATTAGGGTACAGTGGACCCTGGAATTTGCATGAAAGCTGAAATCTGTAAGACCCACTGTAAAAATGCATATAACTGCCTGTTTAAATAGCTCAAATACCAAATATACCTTATAAATCAATAGGCACAGTGGGAGTCATGTTGACACTTCCACTGAAGCTAATAGCTACAGTCTTCTTTATTTCTGTTCTGTTGGACTGGCTGCTTTGCAAACACCAGTTAATAGAAAAAACTTCAAATAGATCAATTAGCAAATACTGAATAGATGGGAGTTTCATAGAAAATTAAAATCATTGGTTCTCGAAGTAGGTTTCAAAGGTTCCTAAGGGGGGTGTGACTGATAATAAACCTTCCTTTTTGAACCTGAAACACTCTGAAATAACTTAATATGAAATGACAAAGAAGCAAAATGACTGGCCACTGCTTTTACTGTAAAATATAGAGACCTATAAAGTGAATCACTGAATGGTTTCAAACATGGCTTTTGTGTCTTTAGCTCCATTTCATTCCAATACCTATGCTAACAAGAATACACAATCATCAAAAGTGGAAATTAGCTATTTGTGCCATAATATCTAAGACAGGTATATTTACAAGATCAGTATCCTTGTAAATATACCAAATAAATTCACCTACACATGATATGTTTTGCCAGTATAAGAAAATAAAACAGACAAATGTATGCTTTTAAAATAGAAAAATATGACTTTATTTATAGAGAAAGTTCATTAAGATACATTCCTGTCAAACACACGGTCATCACATTTGATAAAGATTGTATAAGACTGCTCATTCTGTGCCAGGACAAGTCAAAACACAATATCAATGTTGAAATCATTGCTGTCAAGGTTAAGAGCGGTGCATTTGACGATTAAAGAAAGAAAAAAAATTGGCAGCGTTCACAATCAACAAAGTAGTGCTTATGCCTGCCGCACTCTTTGACATGGCAGGTGGCCTGAACTTAGACCTGATGCCAATGTCTGAATTGAAACATGAGTAAACTACTAATAGAAGCAGCACTTTGGTTGAGTTTTTAACTTTGTTTCTTTGTGTCTATCTGTGTTTGCTGCTCTTGGCGAGTGTTCAGGAGTGGGAGTAGCTGCTTGGCAAGGGATCCGACTAGATCTAGAGGTCTTTGATGGCCGATGGCATTATTAACACGGTTGCCAGGACAACGGAGGTTGGCAACGAACCGGGCGACGGAGGCGCAGCAGATGGGAGGAAAAAGTGCTTACTGCAGCCTTAATAAATGTTATCCATCCATTAACTAATTACTGCTATTAGAAGCTTGGTGGGTAATGGTGTTGGGATGGATTGAGTAAGGTGTCCAGTCCCTCTCTTCCCAAGTTGATTTAAAAGCACAAAGCGAGAGTGTGCCAAAAACAGTTTCCTCCACAGCGGAGGAATAAAAAGTGCACCTTTGTAGTTTTGTCAACAGACTGAGGTGTATTCTGCTGAGGTGTGGGTAGAAGGTGATGGGTTTTTGCAGTTTTGACAGACCCAGAGTGCAGTACCCCATTAAGCTGCAGAGCAAACGCTTCAATTTCATTCAAACCATCTGAGCGTAGGTCAAAGCCTATCGGCTCTGGAGCAACTGATGGGGGGAAAATTGATGCCAGTCGGGCACATTTTTTTTGCAAAATTGCTAATAAACAATATTTTTTTTTATTAATGTTGTGTTAAGCCAGTGGCATCCAAAGCCAGAGTCCATAAATGTAAATGTATGGGAAGCCCTCTGCAGAACTTAATGACATTTGAATTAGCTGTTTCAATTTGAAAACATAAAGGACACTGGCTACCGGGAGAAAGTGCATCTGCAGTCTTTGATCGCGTCTTATGGCACAAAAGAAATCAAGCATAATAGCTGGGTCAAGGGTTCCTACATGTTTTTCATGTCAAAATTCAGAACTTTTCCTGTCTGAGTTTTAAGTTATTTTTAATGTTTAACTAAAAAAAAAAACTGAACTATAAATTTATGATGGACATTTCAACAAAGGTCAAATTTAAACATGGGATGGATGGATGAATTGATAAAACAACGTGACTGAGAATAAAGTCTGGATACGGATATTTTGTGTAGAAACCCTGTAGATCTGTCCACTGGAAGTCATAATATCCTGAAGCTCTCTTTCAAGGCTGCGCTTATATACTGCAAAACACTACGCTTATGGCCTCCAGCTGGTCCTGCGGCATTGTGGGATTTGTAGGAGCATAAATCTAGTAAGAAGTGGTGATGGCCGACAGCTGTGTCTATTTACAATCCCCCTTAAAACAACAAGCACATATTCACACTGAAAATCACGACAAGGCTCGGCCTGGTGCAGGCTTTCATCTGGGCAGCTCAAAGAGGAGGGGGGTGGGAGTGGTGAGGGGGCAACAACCGGAGTGGGTGGTAAGGAGCACGAGTGGGAGTGGAACAACGTGCTTTATTACACCAGAGAGTCAGGATGAAAACACTAAACACTGAGGACGGCTGCATCCATCACCGACTGATGCCTTTATCAGGAGAGGATGAGCCGCTCAATCAAACAAGCTGGTTATCTCCGTTTTGCGATGCAGGGATTTAAGTATGATGGATTTGCATTCTTTTTGGTTTTAAATGTGCACATGCTGCGTTTGAAAGATCAATGGAAACATATTTTCTTCCTTTCCATCCGGTGCTGCAACGCCCTCCACGTTGGCATGAGTTGCATCGCAGCTATCCTGCGTTGTTAATACAGAGACACCGTGAGCAGTATTTTCTTCCGGCTTGCCAGATCATTTCCACAGCTACAGCACAGTAAATGTGTCTCAGCCTAACAGTTTTCTCCCCTTTTTGTGTCTCTTGGGTCTTGTTTTAGCCTTGCCGTTTGGCAGCTCTGGCTGGCTCAACCTCTTCCCTACTCCCCTCCCATCTACCCACAGTCACACATGTCTTTGTCTGAGTCCATGCCGGGGTCGTTCCTGGCGGACTGTCAGGGTTACGAGGGAGCCAGACGCTGCTAAATGGTCCAAATCAAGCTGTTCGGGAAAAATAACTTCGTCCCTCTCATCGGGGGCAGCGCGGTGTGATAATGTCAAGAGCAAACTTCTTTATGAAACAAAGGTGCAGAGTGTTTCTTTGCAAATTTTCACTTAGTGTCACCATCACCATGGTAGCATAGTAGCTGTAAACAGGAGTGGATCTGTAGGTCTTTGCAGCACTTCTACGGACATCACAAGTTGGCATCCAGACGGCTAACCAGTGCAATAAGCCAAGTGTTTCTGTTTTTAGCAGAGGGTGCGGTGTCGGTCCCGACTGTCCAGCCTTACTGTCAGGACTGGCTCCACCCCTGGGGTGGCCATACTGGTGGACCAGTTAGAGTACTGGAAGCACTGTGAGGAGCTGTGATAGGCCACGGAGAGCTGGTTCTTCTTGGTGGCCAGGTGTTGTCGGCAGCAACAGAGGGCTCTGACCAAGATGGCTACCGCCAGGAAAAGCAGGGCGCCTCCGGCGGCCATAATGTAATACCAGTGGATGGGCAAGGGAGGCACAGGAACGCCTCCCCCTGGTGGAGAAATACAGAGTGATTGGCCAATGGGAAAAGAGAGGAGTGGCATTTTTTTTGTTTATTTTCTGCATTTAATTTGCTGCTTTATGTTCTTTTTTTTCCATCTCTTAGCTCACAAACAGCAGGCGTGCAACTCATTTGAGCATGCACAAGCATGCCAGTTGCAAAGAATAAAACAAATCCTCAACGCCATAAATAATAATAATAATAATAAAAAAAATTAAACATGAAAGCATTTACTTCTGTCATGGAGCTGGGGTTGCAGTTTGAGGACAACTTTTCACACCAAGATCATCAAGAGATTTAGGTTGACACCAGTCCAATAGCTGATTCAGGCAGATGCAATGCAGGCAAGTCTTTTTGAAGCTGCAGTGATTTTACTTGGTGTGAACTGAAGCCACAACTATTAGTTATACAAGCAATCACACACATTGAATTAAGGTGCTTCCTCTTCCTGTTTCACACTGGCACGGGATGCCACATAAAGCCTTTGGAGCCATGCAGGAATCAGTGAGACGACCAATTATTTAGCTGGCTCATGTTGGTTGATTTGTCCCAAGTTCGTAAATTATCCTGTTCTCTTGTCTCGGCTTCTTCACATTCATCAGCCATCCTGGCCGGTCCTCTCCTCCTCAAAGCCAAGGCCTGTCTCCTTAGAGACTATCTCCACAGATCCTCTCTGCTTCTTCCCCTGGCGCCAACCTCTCCTTCCTTAAATTCTTGGTAAGAACAAACTAACCGTCTTCCAAGAAGCTTGTATGCTCCTTTAAAATACCGCTGAAATAAAACCCAGATGAGATTTGGGGAATGTGAATAAATTAGGACCCACATGAACTGTGTGAAATCTCACACCGAACTAGGGACGGGGGAAGCAGAGCTCAATACTTCCTGATTTTTGGACCGTGTCACATAATTACAGAGAGGGAAATGGTGCGTGATCCTGCTACTTCACACCGCACACACTCATCAGACGTAACAGAGTGGAGGGACCCGCGCTCGGTGCTGCTCAGTCACTCTATCTGATTGCTTTCCGCCGGGAAAACCGCCGCGTGCGTCGGTCTCAACGCCAGAGCTCGTGCGCGTTCTCCGAGGGTTAGGGGATTTTGCGTGGGAGTGCGAAAGCCAGGGAAGTGCACACGCATCACATTCTGCAATAAAAAACCCCCCCAGACAAGCCTGCATCTTAGTGGAGGGCATTATGAGATGCTGAAACACTTGCATCAATCACAAAGAGACCCCCTCCTCCCAATCCTGTCCCATCACATCCCCACCTCCTTGGATGCTCTAAACATTTTTCATGAGGCATGGAGTTTCTAAATCCCTTCAGGTTGTATCCTGTAGACTAGACCTTGGACACTGAAGCCCTTTTCAAATACCTGACTGCATGAGGTTGGTTTGATTTAGCTTGCCTTGCACACAGAGTTTGAGACTTTGTTGGTGACAAAACTAACCTACTATGCAACTTGCCTTAACTTTTAGACTGAAATTGTGTTTTGCAAATGTGATTGTTTTCATTTTAGTAGGAGGTTTAGAGATTTCTTCATGCTGGCTGATGATAAAAATGAATGCAGTTTAGTCTGTTCAGCTCCAGCAGACTTAACGTCGTCATTGAAGGAAAGGTTTTAGGCGACATTGCAGAAAGTATTCACACTCTTTCGACTTTTCCACATTTTGTCACGTTTCAACCACAAAGGTCAATGAATTTTATTGGGATTTGACGTGCCAGACCAATACAAAGTGGAATATAGTCATTAAAAATCTCATGTGTTTGTATTCTCTGTGTCAACACTTTGTATTAGTTGCAAGTGTTTTAGGGTGTGTCCCTACCAGCCTTGCACATCAAGAGACTGAAGTATTTTCCTTCTATTTCTGCTCTACTTTGTGTTGTTCTGTTACCTAAAATAAAAATAAGATTCATTGAAGTTTTTTGGTTGTAGCGTGACAAAACTGGAAGGCACTGTAATCTTTCGTTTGCAGTTTGGACAACCAACGAGAGAACCCCCCCCCCTCTCCCCTGGGTTGATGCATACTGACGGGCAGGAAGCAAGACCACATTTAGGAAGTGACATCCTTACAAAAGCCAGACTCACCTGGGTTTTCTGGAGAAAACGCAGAGAAGGGTTCTATGAGGACAGGGAGACAAGATTCAGACAAGAACAGAAGAAAAGAATCTATTAACATGACGGAAAAATGTCACAGAAATGTCACAAGACTATCTAAATGAAATTTCCCTGATATCTAATGTGAATAATGGCATTTACTGAGCATTTTGGAGGAATGCAATTTCTTACATGACATGAGTTTGGTTGTGAGAAGGTGAGAAGCAGTGTGTGTGGGCTACATGAATGTGCTTACTGGTGGACTCCCAACAACACTGGGGAAGGCTGGGAGTTTTCTGGGTGGCTGTAAACTAACGGAGCAGAACCTTCACTTTGGTTGTGTGGAATGCAAACAGAAAAAAGCGGCACTGTGTGTGCTTCTGACGGGGTGCGTGTGTGTGTGTGTGTGTGTGTGTTGAAGGGAGGGCGGTTAAAAGAGAAGGAACGAGGGGAAAACAACTTGGGAACGAGTTGGCGGGAACACAAACGCGCTCTGAAAAACTCAACTGTGTTGCTTGATAAGAAACATCCCAGCATGCCATGGGAGTGGCAGGAGGAAGTAGGCAAAACAGGAGGGGGAGATGTGAAGGCAGGGCTGTCATCTTCGCCTTCCAAGCTGATGGGCAACACAGACTCTCTCAGGACTCTCGTGACACATTTATAAACACAGAAAATGGCGGAAAGCGCAGGGAAAAGCATCCAAAAAAAAAAAAACCCAGACGCATTTTCTTTTAATTACACACTAGTCCACCTGCGAAGCCAGCTCCAAAGAGATGATGGCTGGGGTTTGGCTTTGAATCTGCAGCTTGGTCTCTGATCTGTTTAAGACCCTCTCTGAAGCCCCCGCTTGGGCCAGATTAAGTGGGCTATGCTTGTGCTCGACTCACGCCCTACACTCCCAGAGCTTGCATGGGAAACAGCCTCTCTAGTAATTCCCTCTGACGGTTCGGGAAAAGCTCTGTTTACAAAATACGACAGGAGCGAGAGCGAGAGAGATGGATGGAGCAGAGAGGAAGAGGAAAAATCTAATGAAACATAGATTAGCATCTTCAAGACCCACGGGGCATTTATGGCCTACTTTTCCTATTCTTCTTTTCTTTTTGGTGAAGAAGTAAACGACGTCCCTCCCTCCCCTTTCCTCCTCCTCTCTCCTTGGTTTTATCTCTACAGTTGGTGGGCTCTTCGATCTCCAAAAGCTGGGATGTGGAGGGGAGGATTAGAGTTTGAAGTGTTTACCTCCTCACGTGCATCAATGTTCAGGGACCTTGCGGCTAAAATGTTTTCGTACAGCAACTTTGCATAAAAACATCTATTAAAGGGCCTTGTTGAGCTTTTGTGACATAACGTAGGTAATTAATTATAAAATAGAATTTAAATCTTGTATGGTTATTCTCTTTTTTCAAATATAAATCTGAAAAGTGTGGCATGCATATGGATTTAGTCGATACTGTGTAAAAATTCCTGTTTATTTTCTTCTACTTCACAATTATGCTCTACTTTTGTTGTCTCATCACACTAAATACCAATAAAATAGAACAAAATAAAAAGGTTTGCGGTTGTAACATGAAAAAAAATATGAAAAACACTCCAAGGGATGTGAATACTTTGCAAAGACACGCCAACCAGAGTGAGCAGTGATGGATGTGTTGATGGTTTGCATGTTCCATTTTATCTTTAAAAATCCATTTTATCAAGCATTATGCGACGTACCTGTGCACTCTTTCAGAGGGGAGCTCGCACTCATGTGGAGGTTGTCTATCCAGATGTGTCCTCTGGTGCTGTGATGAAAGAAACCCTCTATCACAACCTGGCAGCCAGAAAAGAGACGGAGAAGAAGCAGAAGAATGCATGAGACAGGGGACAAGATGAAGGTAAGGCGGAGCAGGGGGCGGAGGCAAATTGAGAATAGGGACAAACAGGAGGAGGGAGGATAAAAAGTTAATATGAACCTGGTTGCACTCAGCACTTGCAATAATGGTTTAGTTTACTGCAAGCTACTCATGCTTACTTTTTTATGAGAACATCAACTTCTTGTGATGGCTCTGACAAATGCATGAGAACAAACAACCAAGCAGCCGGCAGAGAAAATACTTTTCTCTGTGTGCTTTTTAAAGTTAAACCTTACTCCAAAAGTATAAATCTGACTGACTGTGTTTTCTTTTGTTATTAATCTATAAATGCAGCCATGTTTTTTTACCCGGAATTCTTTCGGGGAGCGCGGCACAATGGTCCGGCCTTCTTTCCAGACTGTGGTGTGGTTGTCGCGGAGCGCCCACAGGAGGACCTCGTCGTTAAGGTCGTCCCGCAGAAACACATTCAGGTTGCCCTGGGAATCCCCCCACATCTGGTAGGAGAAAAGGAGGCAGAGGGGTCCGGCGTCGGCGGGCACCACCGGGCTCACGAGGCGAGCGCGCTGCTCCAGGTTCTTCAGGCTCACGTCCAGGTACAGGTAATTGTTCAATGCTGGAATGGTAGAAAATTAAGATTTACAGAAAATGCATTCACACCCCTTAAATGAGAGCTGGGTGACAAATTAATTTTATGGATTGATTGAATCTTTGGCTAGTAAAGATTTAATTTTGGGAAAATCCGGATTTTTTTTCAATGCATTCTACAACAAAATGTAAGTGTCAGTCTAAGTTTATTTATTTATTTTTTCTTTTTACAAGACTAACCTATAAAATTCAAATTATATGAGAATACAGTCTTAATATACCAGAACAAAGTTGTAATATTAAGACAATAAATTAATAGTTTTATGAGAACTCCAACCAAAAAAAAGGCAAATAAAATATTCAAGCTTTTTTTTTTCCATTAAAAAACTTTTTTTCTTGTAATTTTAAGGCGTTCTTCTGTTAAAATTGCATCTTTAATGTGCTACATCCTTACAATGAATCTATTGTGCAACTCACAGAAGGGACAACTGAAATAAAAACCACTCTTTCTGATATTTTTAATTGGAAAAGAAAGTGAGAAACAAGAAATAACTATAATCGGATCTGGTATGAAAAATCGTATTTTTAAACCTTATCGCCCAGCCCGGTTTGTTTACTTAGTTTAAGTACTTTAACTCTAATCTGATTGGCTGTATAGTTTATGCCAGCATTGTGTGAGGCTGGAGGATGTGTTCATTTCCAACCTGACCCTTGAACAAAAAAAAAAAAAACGGCGCTAATCAGTGATTGCTAACAGGAACGGGATCCATGCTGTACAATGGTCGCACAGAACAATAGGGGATATGACAAATATAAACACACTGAAGAATAGGTCCTATCAAGAGGGCCATTCATATGTGAAGTATCGCATATGAATGGCCATTCCTCTTCATTCCCCTCTCAGGTAACTCCTTTAGCGACTAAAAAAAAAAAGAAGTCTCGACAAAAAGCACGGCACTCCATTTGTTTACACCAGAGGATGTTTAGTTTGCAAATTCGACGGCGGCACGAACTGCATTGTGAAAGACAAGCGAGCCGACTGTATGAGAAAGAGATTGAATGCGAATGCGAGTGTGAGAGAGAGCGACTCTGTGAAGAATTTCCTAAGTGGGCCCGGTGGGAAAATGTTCAGCATCAACAATCTGCACATTAAATCACCTGCTTCGTCACAAACAACTGTGTATATGCTGCGGGAGTCCTTCAGGGCCAGAAAAAGAATCACGAGCATAACAGCAGATTATAGGATCTGTCTGAATGTGTTAGTTTTCACTGTTTGCTGCACAGCAGAGACTAATAGCCTGTATTATTCAGCGGAGCAAACAAGCTCAGGTTGGAGAGTGACTCCACTGACTCGGACTGGACCTTTTCCGGAGTGGCTGTGTGGGTTTTACGTAGGATAACACAAGCTGTATCTGGGGGGAACAAATCTGTCTCGAATCTGACAGGCCCGCCCCCCCTCTGCCCGCCATACGGTCAGAGTCGCCTGTCTGTGACACTTTCCACACAGTGACTGTGACAGTATCTCCCATGGCCCATCGCGACTCAGGAATGATTGTGTGTGAGTGCAGTCTTTGCTGAATTTGAAGACTATTTAGTGCTCTACAAAGGACTTGAAACCTCTTACATCAATTCCCCCCCAACCCCACCACATTGTTGTAACTCCTTCTAGCATTACAGCATTATTAATCTAAAGTTTTCTACAAGAATGAATTCTTTTTTTTCCCTTTACATGTTTGGTGACAGTGAAATGATAGCTAGTTCTAAACATTTTTTCTTTTTTTAAATAAAACCTAAAAACTTTAGCACGCATTTCTATTTAATCCACTTTACTCTGAAACCCTTGCATATAATCCAGTGTAAACAGGTGACTTTAGTCTGAAATTATGTTAGATTTCACTTATTTAACCAACTTATCCACTGCTGTCACAGTGACTCACTGCTATCCTGCTGCTTTTCCAGACCTGGTGGAAAGTGGTGTGCTTATCAGACCTACAAACCACAGAGCATTAATAATCTATTTCACTATTTCTCTGCTGCCACAGGAGGCAAACGAGTGAATTGTGGAGCTTAGTTGTCACATTTTCATCAGGAAAGCATTTAAAGCCAAAAATAATCTTATAAGTCCATGGTGGCTAATTCTGGCTTTATTACTGGTTTCACGTCTGAGGTCAAGAGGTGACAAGTTTGTGGCTTCTGGGCCACAAGGGAAAAACGAGCCCTGCCGAGGATTAAACAGTGATTTGATAGTGGTGAAATAATGATCCTGTTCTGGCTGAGATTTCTGACCTTTGACATTAGGAGGAGAATCAAAGGCGTGTCAGAATGGCTGGAAATGATACTTCAAACATAAAAGGCGCAACCTGGCTTAATCTATGCAACCCTTCGTGATCTGGCTGTGATGAAAGAAGCCGCTTTGAAGCCAAACAGATCACGCTTCAGGAGCGGCGGGATTAGGCGCAGGATTGTTACCGGTATCAAGCTATATCAGGTTTTTAAAAGGTTAATATTTCAAAAATGTACAATACGGCAGCTTAAAGTCCTTTCAGCAAGATGCAGAAAAAGTGAATTGCGAAAGTTTTTAGTAAGTTAAATTAAAGAATTTTAGGAGCTTGTAAAGGCTAAGATGATAAAAAACAAAAAAGATAGTTAATATTGATATTTCTGCATAACTCCAGGTAGTATTGATAACAGATTTGCTATTTATATACCTACCTTAGATTCCTTCAAACACAGTACAAATTATACAGTAAATTTATAATAGCTGCTGAAACAGCTGTTTTTCCAGCAAGCCAAAGCTTGGTAAATACTGAATACCCTTTTTCCATCACAAAGGAACTGGTCGTCAAAACCCAACAATAGTAATTTGGTTTGACAGCAATTTTTAGGAAGAGAATACTTTCAGGGATTTTGAAGGAATGTTCAGGGGATGATTTTAATTTCCTTTCAACGAGATTGTTTCCTACGTAGCTTTGTCAGAGTTTAATAATGTCCAAATTCCTCTATAACTCATGGGACGGATGACCGTTGCTAGCACATTTCTAAAAGATAAACAATCAAAAACCAAAATAAAGGACGTGGGAGACTCAAACATACAAATTTAAACAGCCAATAAACATAAATTATGACCTGTGCATATTTAAGATTTTAAACATCTAACATCACATTTGGAGTTCCTCAGGGGCCCATCCTTGGGTCACTTTATTAAAAAAACGAAAACATCAATATGACCCCCCTTGCTAACATGAACTGCCACAAAATTGGTCATGAGTGATATGCAAGTGACACACAACTTATATTTGTGTCACCATCTGGTGCTGCACACTGCTGGTAAGCTGGCTGAAAGAAATATGCCTAATTTTTTCTAACTGTAAAACTAAAAGAGCATCTCCCATCAGTACTATATTAATGCATTTTTTAAAGCTACATTTTGCCAGCTATGAGATGTCTGTGTAGGCTGGATACTGATGCCATACTCTTCCTGATAGTCTGATCTATTAAGTAGTATTAACTAACATCACCTTGTCATATTTACATGTCTCTGAGAAAGGAGAGCGGCTGTGAGAATCTCCTGAATAACACACAGGAGATTCTATAAATCTTAATTTGAAAATTGAGCATACAAGGTCAAAATAGTTATTCAGCTGTGGTGCTTCAGAAGGTAATATATATATATATAGCTGGTGCTGTATCCTTCCTGATCCCAGAGGGAATCCTCTTCTGTAGCTTTGAATATCACGCTAAAAGCCACACATTTAATCATGGCTTATGCATAAGGAAGAATGTCACTTCTGAAGGGAATGACTAAATAGATGCAACTCTCCACAGCATCCTGAAAGGTGGGGTTAATGTAACAGTTGGGAATGATTGCTCTTCTTTGGACTTTAATTACAGCTACTGGGTCCTAACCTCTTCCTGTGGAGCGTTTTGACACTGCAAGCCTGTTTGTCACATATGAGGATGTATGTACATGCCTGACACATCCGCGGCGTCTGTTTCCCTCTGATTCCCCCGCTTCATTTTCATTTCAACACCCTTGGCGAGCAGCACGGCTGGCAGACAATGCTGCCGCTAAATTAGACTGGTTTCAATTTAAGAAAATTATTTTAATCAAATTGAAAAAGCGACTCAATGAAGACGCAGTGGGAGAATGACTCCATTTAATTGTGGAAAACGGCATCTCGTCTGGACCCGCGGAAGTTGATAAACTTAATGCATTTGTGCTCGTGCTATTTTCTCCACAGAAATCAAATCCTCCCTGCAGCTGCATGCATAAAGGCTCTCAGCTGATGAAGAAAATCATCAAACACTGAAATGCATTTTAGGGATGCCATGTTTTCTAAATTCATTCAGCCCTCGAGTCTCTGCAGGCGAAATCTGAGTCATTTAGCTAACCAGTCAGAGAGTCCAGAGGGGGTGAATTACAAGATGGAACATAAAACAGTGGGTGTTATGCTTTTTTATGAACTATGCATTCAGTTAGACAGCCTAATAAATATGGAGGGTGAAATAACACTAACTGTAGCAATTTACACTATAAATGGCAATAAGAAATGAGAAAGCCTTTAAATAGATAAGAAAAAATGTCTTAATTGCACCAATCTTAGGGTTTTCATTATCAGCATGACCGATATCTGCCTGACATAATGACATAGTTTTAATTGTCGTAAGGCTTCACAGATAATATAAATATGACATTTCATGGGTGCTACAAACAAAAGAGTTTATTTTGTGGATGTGAAACGTAATAAGTTAAAGGGGCTTTTGTGCTTATTCCCAGTCAGAGCTGTACTGTTTCCTGTCCATTGTCATAGAAACGTGTCCCAAAAAATATAATAGATATAACTGAAAACAAATAGATTCTAAATTGTACATTTTTAAAAAACAACTTGAAATGCTGAATTATAGGACAGTCAGGAGCAGATTAGTTTTGGTTATTATGCTGTTTGAGATCATTTAATGCATATTGCATTTAAATGTAGTCATGTTAAGGTAACTGTTAAATAATATAATCTCATGCTTGTGCTTACAAGTCGCTCTCTTAATTTCTCTTACCATCCAGCTGGATGGTATTATTACAAAACAGCCAAGTAAATTAGCATTTAGAGTTGATCTGAAAAAATGTATTTAGGGGAATCTAAGCGCATTAAATGTTGTCAAAGATGGCTAATGCGCTAAACAAAAGATAAGATCCGCCGCTGGCGCATTTTTGTTTTCCACTCTTTTCCATATAAAGTACCATCAGACTCTCTTATAATTTCATTCATTGACAAAATTGTATCTTTTTGTTAACGTGGGGGGCCACTCACATTGTTTACGCCTCGACCAGAGCAGTGAGGCGCCGGGGTCCTGTGTCCATCCGCACAGGTCATGGTCAAAGTCACACATGCCAAGAGATGAAGGAGGGGTGGCTGCTGTTGAAACGGTGAGTAGAGAAGAAAAAATGTAAGAACAGAGCAGGATGAATGTGAAATTACCTTTATTACAATTGAATCAAGCCTCCTTAAATGACGAATGATCCAAGGTGAGGTACTTCTTACCTGTAGTCGTGTTGGGGACTGTGGTGGTTTCTGGGGTAGGAGTCATAGTCGTAGTTGTAGTCATAGTTGGAGTGCTGATTTCTGCAGAAAAACACCAACAATAACTTGGGTCAGGATGGTTAGGTACAGAAATGATCTAAACATTTTTCTAATCTGAAAAGACCTGTGGTCACTGATCTCGCTAACTATTAAAAGCAATGGTGACACAAAAGGCCAATTTATCGCATGAACTCTTCAAAATGGCAAAGATAAGAGAACATACAAATGAATGTTGATGCTCATAAGTTTGGAATTTGCAACAGGAAAGCAGGCAGTCACCAAAATGTGCCCATGTTTACAATCAGGCAGTAACTAAACAGTTTAAAACAGTGTTTAAAGTGCTGTAAATATCTGCTTTAAAGCAGCTCTAAACAGTAATTTTAGCAAATGCTTTAGCTAAGAGCCTAAGCTGAAAACTGCTCATGCTTTTGTCTCCTGCCAGAGGCATGAAAGGACAGAAAGCCCCTCAAACGCCCAAGAGGGCCCCTGTCATGTTTTGTCTACGAGCTTAGATGTCGGTATCGTCTAAGACGCATATTGGCCAAAAAACGCATACACACACAGACACACATGTCTGACACTAAAGCTGATGGATGGATGTGTCTAACTAACTCCCCTCGACCTTGGATGGGATGATCACACTCCGAGACCAATCTGGCTGTCAGCATGGCTCCAGCACACACATATATAAACAGATGCTCAAACCACCACTTTGTTGTCTTCAGATGTGCGTGGGTGTGGGTGTGTGTGTGTGTGTGTGAGCAAGTCTTTTATTTTCATAACTTCCATGCATTTGGACAAAAAACCCCATTAGAAACAGAAAAATTTAAAACTCCTGTCATGCCATTTCCTGCCTTGCCACGTATGCTGGCATATTGAAAAACATCTGGGTCTAGGAAATGAAGACCGACAACATGTCCTGTCACGTTTTTGAAGTAAGTGTGATGCTTCTTTTAAAGATTTTCATGCATTAGACGCGTCTATAACAGTAAAAATATGCAATATGGGGACCACCATCTCTTGTCATTTTCTCTCCTAACAGTATCTATTAGTTGAATCATGAACATAAACCTTAAAGGAAAAGGAGTTTTGCAGCGATGAAATGTTGTTCTGGGTTCTTTGATGACCTCCTAGATGATTCATCAATGCACCTTTTGAAGTAATCGTGATTTGTTGACCCAAGCTGGGAAGATTCACTATTGTTCCATGATTTCTCAGTTTGTGAACAATGACTCTGTGATTTTCCAAAGCCCTAAAGCTTATAAATATGAACAATTTTGCTGTCCAACTTTTCTTAAGATTGATTTGTTGCTTTTTGGGAATTGTCATCCTCCATGTTGCTAGGCAAGTTGTTTTAAAGTAATACCTTGCAATAATGACACCTGGGTTTTGCAATTGAACAAACAAACTCTTTAAATCACAGATAATAAATGCTCTTACATAGGGCCAGGTTGGTTCAGATGTTTTGTTTTTTCCTGAGTGAAAGAAATTGAAAAAAGCTTTTTTTTATTATTTGTTAAGGTTATTTTTGGGTGATACTGAATGTACTTAGAAGATCAAAATCAATTAAGTGTGACAACAAAAGTAAAAACAGAAGAAATTGTTTTTTTACTGCACTGTACCTGGTGTTAAAGACGTTTTAAGCATTGTCAGATATCATTTTCCAATGGCATCAAGTAAAAAAAAACATATTTGTTTTTTAGCCGTCAAGTCATAAAAAAGGCAAAGTTTGTGCATTAAGAAAAACTGAGATATGTACGCAAACACACATGTGGAGCAGGCTGCAGCTGGAATGTGAAGTGGGAGTGTTATTAGGAGCAGATGGGTCAACCTTGTTGCCATTACACAGAAGTTTGGGTCAGGTCTCAAACAAAGCTTCACATTTATCATGTGAGCAAACTGTGTAAGAGCTTTTCTCCTCCAATATCTGCAGCACGAAACAATTACAAACATATTCACACTGTTTTTAAGCATCGCTTTCGCAAAAGCAGAAACATCTTCTGGCTACACAAAGAAACATCTTTTGACTATACAAAGCGGATTTTTCAGCATATCACATTTCATACTCCTTTGTCAGCTTTCCCGGCTTTGTCTCACTTAAGACGACCCAAACAACTCCGAGGCCTGGACGCTCAATGAGCTCATGTGAGACGCTTTCAAAGGGAAAACCGGCGCACGGAACAACGTGAGGGGAAGTGGAGTCGCGAAAATTTACCGCTCCGAATGCCTGTTAGTGCCGCTACTCCAGGGTCCTGCTGGGAATTTTTCATCTCTCCTTGTGACTACCGTTTAAAGGCTGCGGAAAGCAAACACAATGTAATAGACAACTGATCAGCTTGGAAAATGAGTGGAACGCCGCCCCAGCTGGAGAAATGGCACACATGAAAGGGGTCGGCCACAGCTGGCGACGGCGTCTGACATTAACCCAGCGTTAATGTCATGTCCTTTATGCCAGTCATTTTCCACCTAATGAGACGCTTATCACTGCCGGGAAGGTAAAGGCAGGGAATAGCAGCCCTCTTCCCAACAAGCAGCTCTCTGTCACCTATCTGCCTTTTTATTCCACTTTGACCTTTGAGTTCAATCTCAGGACAAGGTGTTAAAATAAACCAAGAGCCAACACCTGTGTTACCTCTGTGCACAGCTGAATTCAAACACACACACACACACATGCACTCTTGGTTGAGTCCATTAAGATTCCCAAGAACTTGGTGCTTTCAAAGGTCAGGCCCTGTCACGGTGTAAATGGGCTGACCTTTCCGGGGTGTGACAGCAGCATCGAGGCCAACGCGACTGACTTGTGCATTCGTGCGCACCTAGAAAGACAGAATGTGTGATAACGTATGCGACCTGCCTCCCTTGCCTCAAGCACTGTGCTCAATGTGTCCAAGTGCACCACGGTGGAGAGGCCTAATAATGCGGGAAAAGTCCCTCTGCGGCAGAGCGCCGGCTGACATAACGCGTCTGCAGCTGCAGGTGGTGATGCAAGTCATCATCATGCTGCAGGACGAGGCTCCGAACTCTTGGGAGCAGCTGACACAGATAGCGCAAAGTCATGCAAGCAAGCATGCTAAGATTTCTCTCCGGTTTTACACCTAAACCTTTTCTTTCTCCCTCACTCATAGGGAGGTGGCGCGGTCCAGCAATGAAAGACATAGCTCACTCCCAAGGAATCTGACTCAGCAATATGTCAGAGACAGGAGGAAGGGGAGGAAAAAAAAATCCTCAATTATGTAGAAAGCCTTTCTGTAAATCTCTCCCTGGCACTCCCAGGCGCAGTCACACGCTGATAAATGGACACACATTCCTGTCCCAGAGGAACGAAATGGGAAAAAGGAGTAAGGGTGAGGCTTAGTGGTTTATCCCCGCATGTTTTAGTCCAGTGCATTCTTGTGTTTCTGTCACTTTAGAACTACATCCTACTACTAAACCACTGCTTACTCTAAACCAGTCATTCTCAAAAGGTTAAGTCCTTTGTTTTGAGAAAAAATTTATTTTCCTCTGTCTGGCAGGAATTAAAAAAGGTCAGGTTAATTTTTAGTAACTGAATATAGAATCAAAATTCTCTCAAATGAACATGTCTATTTGATGTGAACAAGGATTGAAATTAGTTTTTAAGTGACTTTAACCTTCAGGCTTTGCTTTTTAAAAATAACAAGTAAGATTAGTGCTTAATCACTAAAATCCTACCCCATCTTTTTGTACTTATTTCAATTTAGAAAAAAATGAAGTTTATTTCAGCAAATAAACCCAAGAGATTTATGAAATCTCAATTCACAATGGTGTTCAATGAATGGATGGAAGGAAGGAGACAAATTACTGGATGGATGGATGGATGGATGGATGGATGGATGGATGGATGGATGGACCCTCAAACCTCAGAGAAAGCAGGAATTCAGTCTTTGCCAATGAATAAGTTGAATCGGTTCATGTCAACCATAAACTTCTTGTTCCTTGCTTCTCATTGGTCAGCAGGTCAAAATGGAGCATATTGAACACATCTTCCTCCTTGCATGACATCTAGTCACCATAGGAATGGAAGTCATGGAATCTAAATTTTTTCCTGCTTGCTTTTTTACTCCAAATAGTTCCACCAAATACACATAAAGCCTTATTTTCCTCTTTTCTTAAAAGATTTAGGGTTTTCTTGAGTGTCTTTAAGTCTTTCTTCTTCTGATGTCATGAAATAAATCCAATGTTTTATTCTTTGAAGTAACATGGAGACAAAGAGGCGGACCCGAATCTTGTGCTTTTAGTTTGATTGCTTTTTCTGAAATGTTTTGGGCCTCATCGCATAAATACTAATTAAAGGAAACTTTCCGAACCCCTTGAGCTTTGCTGTATTTACTGGGATTTTAACAACAAACAGAAGCATGAATCGAAGTACCGGAGGTTTAAATTATAGGTGTGCACATGAACGTGTGAGGTCTCCTACTGTGGATAAAGCATCGAGATTATCTACCTGCATTCTTTACAGAGCTGCAAGGATTCCACTCCTGGAGGTATAAATATTTAATTCAAGGAGTATGCAAACAAAAAAAACTACTGGTATAGCAGAAGCACTGTGTATGAGGCAGTAGTGCGGGAATATAGTAAAAAAAAAGAAAAGAAAAAAGGTGCGCGCAATGATGAGCAACAGGAGAGTGAGGGGAAGGAGAGGGAAACAGGCGAGGCATGGTAACCAAAAGAGAACAAAAACATTTACAGACCCACGCACCGGGCCCCAGGCTGGGAAAGGAACGAACTGAAACCATGTGCAGAGAGGAGGGAGAGGCAGCTCATCCTGCATGACTGGTGGTAGCTGCTGATATGCTAAAACATGCATGGAGGGAGAAATATGTTTGTTTCATCAGCCTGAATCATATAAATAAGTAGAGTGAAGACATCACTGAGGGGTCTGAGCTGAATGATTCACAGGATGTCAGCAGCGGCCCGTTATCCCAGCTGAGTTGGTGACGGTGTGTGAACAATGTGCGACTGTTAGCAAAGTTTCTGCCTGCCACATTTTGCCAAAGCCTTTCTCGTGAATTCAAACCTTTGTATCAAAGTGTTCATTTCATTTCGCTTCCATCTTCCTGGTTCCTGTTTGTTGATTTAATGCGCTCAGGCCCGGTGTTTTCTTCGCTCGTCAGACAGCAGTTAATGTAAAACATGTCGTTTCCTGTGTTTCGCAAAACTTCAGGAGGTCGATGGAGGTACAGTGCCTTGCAGTATTCATCGCAGTCACAATCTTAATGTAGTTTATTAGGATTTTATGAGATAAACCAACACAAAATAGCGCATAATTATAAATTAGAGAAAGTATCGGACATGGATGGAACATAAAATACAGATAAAACACAGAAGATTTTGATAACGTGTGAAAAAATTCAAGCCACAGCAGAATTAGCGCCGAAGTTTTTGGAGAAAACTAATCACACATCTTTGAGTGGTGATAAATCTTCACTGCCGAAAGAGATAAAGGAAATGGAAAGCTACAAACAGACCTAATGATGAAAAGCCCCCTCAATTCCAATCAACACATATGGACCCGGTTCTTGTTCGGCGGGTTGTTTGGTAAATATGTGTCCGGCCCTGTGCGTGTCGAGCTACACGGCCGCCCTGTTCAGGCGCAGCAGAGGGAGTGGTAAACAGTAACAGACTGTGTGTGTGTGTATGTCAGTGAGAGTGTGTTTGTCTCTGAAGGAGCACAAAGATCACATCTGGCCAACAGACCATGCTGGAAAGTGAACAAACCGGCGCTCTCACTTGCTGGAGATGCATTCCTGTAAACCAAACCTTGTACAGATCCCTGCTGAGTATCACGCTTGGAGAGCAGCTCAACTCTCCTTCAGGTGAAACGATAAAAAAAAAAAAAATATATATATATATATATATATATATATATATATATATATAAAAATCAAAACACTGCCTCCCCCCTCCTCCCCCCAGACACCCACTACTGACTCACACCCACACCTAAT
>CAEFZY010005109.1:0-11776 GCA_903066815.1 Brachyrhaphis roseni | reverse complement strand
AGACGTGTTACGTTACATTAAACTTGCGTCTTCCTCTACACATATATTCCACCTGTCTCACTCTTACCTTTTCTGCTCAAGCGCCCCTGGTGGCCATTAGAAAAAAATCCATAAATAAGCCACATCTTTGTATAAGCCGCAGGGTTGAAAGTGTGTGACAAAAGTCGCGGCTTATAGTCCGGAAATTACGGTAATAGAAAATAGAGTATTAAAAAAGGCACAGAAAATAAAAATTATCTATAAGTCATATGGTGACCCTTTATCCAGGATTGTAGCTGTGGTCTAGTCAGAGTTTAGCGCTTAAAGTCTAGCTAATCACTGTTGATTGTTGTAATTATTTTTCATTAAAATTCCAACCATTGCATGAATGTTACTGGATAAAATCTGAATAACGCAGAGTAAATTCTTATTCCAAATTCAGTTTGAGGATAAATAAATGCATTTTCTTGTTTTTTGTCAAAGGTTCTGCTGGAGAAGCTGCTGAGGTCCTGCCCTGGGGTCAAAGCCGTTTACGTAATGGTTAGGTCAAAAGCTGGGCAGAGCCCTCAAGCCCGTGTTGCCGACATGATTAACTGCAAGGTGAGAGCTGGGCGCTCAGAAACCATAATGAATGGCTGTCACAGAGGTGTGGAAGATGAGGAGCTTCTGAAAAGCTTGTTACACAAATACATGAACACATTCTTATTGTGTTTAAGATTATAGTGGAAACTTCTCCTTAAACTGCTTCATAGTTTATATAGTCTATTGTTACTCCTCTCCTCTGTTCATTTACTTTAAATAATCAGAATGTAAAACCTTATAACAGAACTGTGGGATGGCACGTCTCATAAGTAGGGATAGAAATTTAGAGGTCAGCTTTGAATTCGCTTTTGTAAGTTGCTTAAAATGAAGGTTGACGGTAATTCTGCTGAGTCTTCCTCTTTCTTAAGAAGATGGCCGACACTGATGAGGTTGGCCGCATCAAAGGATCAGGAAAGATGACTTTAGATGTTTTCATCGAACTTTTCGCAATATCTAACAAGACTTGCTTAAGGAGAAAGGTACATGCACCTAAAATTAGCACTTAGAAAAGCAGACAAATTCAGAAGAACAGTAAATTATTTGAAACTGAGTTAACACCAGTGGCAAGATGCATTTTTTTTTTTTTTTTTTTTTATGAATATTGTTGGAAACTTTTTTTATTTCAGAAATTGAATTCAGGAAAAATTGCAAAAAGTGATTTGAAGTATATATTTTTCTGTTAATTATTGTGGATTAAAACTAATACAGTTCTCAGAATGCATCTCAATTTAAAATATTACACAAGACTAAGAAAGAAAAAATGCAGAAACGTACAACCCCAGACTGCTGGTTCACTGATGCCCTGCACATAGTGGGTAATCCACTGGGGCATGCGATATTCACAGAGCACAATAAAGGAAAGTTGAGTGAAAGGAAAAAGTGTGGTAGGAAAGAAGTGACCAAGCAGTGGGGGAAACTGTAGCCTTGAGAAGATTGTAATGCAAAGTCCTTGTATGAATATGATTTAATTTTCAAGCAGGATTTAGCATGTCACAACACTACATAAAGGATTAATGGAATCATTAATCCTTTATGATTAATGATTCCATTATTAATGGAATATATTATAATTCCATTCATTAATGGAATTAATGATTCCATCAATCCTTTATGATTCCATAAAGGATTATGATTCCATAAAGGATTAATGGAATCATTAATCCTTTATGTAGTGTTGTGACATGCTAAATCCTTTATGCAGTCCAAACTTTAGGTCTGGAAGTTTCATTAGGCAGAAACTTCCAGACCTAAACTTTATAGAGTATTATCAAGTGAAATGCCAAAGCCAACAACAAAAGGAGCGGCAACCAAATACTGTATGCATATACTTCGGATTGTATTTAGAATGTATTTATTTTTGACTAACATTGACATTTTCTGAGAAACCAACTTTTGGGTTTGAGCCAATGCCATAAAAATGAACAAATATGTACATAAAATATACGTATTTTATATTTAAGTGTTCTACATTTCGGAGCTTGGAATGGGTACATGTAGGGCAAATATTGTCCTTTCATTCAATATAAATATTTGTTTGCAATGTCTCTTTAAGGACATTTGCTCCACTTTTATTTTCATGTATCATCGTATACATTTAAAATGCAGTTTCGTCATTATAATCTGTTTTGCCTTAAGCTTTGTTTTTTTGTTTCTTTTCTATTTGAAGACATAATAAACTTCTTTATTTCTTGTAACGCATTTCATTTCTGACATTTCATTGTTTGTCTCAGTTGTTTGAAAAATTGCAAGAAGAGCAACCAGACTTTGCAGAGAAGATCACAGCAGTCAACAGTGACCTCACAGTACTGGAGCTTGATCTCAGCAAAGAGGATCAGAGCATACTGGTTGAAAACATCAACATCGTCTTCCACTGTGCCGCAACAATCCGCTTCAATGAACCGCTCAAGTGCGTGATTTTTTTTTTTTCCTCTTTTTTTTTTTTACCTTTACATGTGGCAAATACTCTATGTATTTTTCGACTGTTTTCTAGGCTTGGCTCTTTTCAGCCCAGTGTTGATAGAGCGTACCTTCTGTTTGCAGTACACAGAAACAGAACACCTGGCACGCTTGCTTTTTCTGCTGAATTTAAGACACAGCTGCTTTTTGAGCTCTACTTCCCATACAATCTTTAGAAGAAACTGAGTGTATACCTATTTAAAGACATTCCCTCCAATTAGTGGTCTTAAAAAGCAGATTTTTTACAAACAATTGTTTGTACTATGTTTTCATTTTTGCAAACCAGACCAAATGACACATTGGTTTCTGACTTCACATAGATTTTTTTTGTTTGTTTGTTTAGCCATTATAGTTATAAGATTTCTAATTCTGTGTTTCTATCAAATAAGAATGCTCCATTTTTCTGAAGAATCTTTTAGCGTGTAGCTTAGTGCATGTTATGGCGTTTTTGCTACGATCATAATTGTATAATATCTGGCCTCAAGCCTCCTAGCTGGTCCTCAGTAAGGTGAAACTCAAACATGTTGATGCACAGATGTGAATATTGTTAAAGATTTTAGATTGTCAGCAGTTTAAAAGCTCATGTATATTTTGTCAATTCCAGATTTCTCTTAAAAACTAAAAACACTACAACATTTAGGAAGATGTCGGCATTCTGAATTTTTTACTTTTTTCGGCTTTGTTACCACTTATCATCATAAGTGGTGATTTAATTACTATTTTGGGAACAGAGGCAACATCACATTGTGTTTGTGTAAAACGATTTCACCTGTATTTTGGCCATAAATAAACCTTAAAGAGGAGTGATGTTCTATATTCAGACTCTAAATATGTTTGGTTGACATGAATGGACAAAGTCATCGAAACAAAGCAACGTTAAACAGCTGGCCAATACAAATCTTGCATATTTTTACTTTCTCTCTTTGTTTTTAAAGCCTGGGCAGATCTTTAGTGATGTTGGTATAGCTGACTGTTCCTTTGTATGGTGTAGTCTCTATTTGGAAAACTGATTTTTCATAATTTTTAAAAAGTTTTATTTATAAATTTTTTTGTAAATGTTCTATTTTTCAGTCAGTCTTCCCGATCTGTAAACTAAAACTCAATGAAAATGCTTGAATCTCTGCCTATGCTTGTTTTCTGCGTCTTAGAGATGCAATCCAGCTGAATGTCCTGGCCACACAAAAGATGCTGGCGTTGGCCCACAGGATGAAGCACCTGGAGATCTTTATTCACATCTCCACAGCTTACGCCCACTGTGACAGAGAGGTCATTGAGGAAGTCGTGTACCCTCCTCCTGTAAACTACCGCAAACTCCTTGACACTCTTGAGTAAGTTTCCAAACAGCAGATTTATGCACAATTATGCAGATTTAAGCAAAATGGAATGTACTGTGTGACTGTCAAAAGTCCATGATGCTGTGAACACGCCAGCTTTGTCTTTGTTTTACTTTGTAGCACCAAAGTTGACGGTGCTACAAACTGCTTTTCAGATATATTAGTGCAACTTTAAGATTAAATTTGATGAATGGAGAGAGAATGGCATCACTAGTAAACCTATGCTATGTAGATAAGCTGAGTTATTTTATGATGGCATTCAGGGTGGATATGCCAAAAACTGAACAGAATACTATCAAATGCCTTTTTCTCCATTTTTGTCCCATCTTCTGTTCCGGCTTAATGTTGGTGTTTATTTTTAGAGTGGTGCAAAGTGGCTTTGTTCGCATGTTTTAAAGTACCTCATAACTCAAACCGTTTTGTTTTCTCCATGCTAAGCTTATTTATAAGCTCTCAACCCATTTCTGTTCTATGCAGATGTTTTAAAATCAACTTTGCTTTTTGCATTGAAGTATTTAATAATAATTTTAACTAGCAAGTCAAGTTAGAGTTTAAGCCAGTAGTTTTCATTGTGCTCAAAAGATAAATGAGCTTTTTATAAAGTTTGACTGTTGAGTCAAAGGTAACATTGCTGTTATTAGCTTAGTTACAAGGGCATGGGATACTAGATAATTATTAATAATGAATCTTGTATGTAAACTGGATTAATGTTATATGGTGTGTTGTTTTAGAGCAACACAATGTTCTCTGTAGAGTAGACCAAGGTATAGAGGATTAGATTTAACTTGTAAAACATGTAAAGTTAATAATCAAACCAAAGAAGCATTTTTGATTTTGCTTTGGTTTAAGAAAATATAACTCTGCGTCAGACTCCTCATAGTTCTGGTAGTTGAGCTTAATCCCCTATTACTATTCTTAGTGCTTCTAGCATTCCTAGATGTTAGAAACTGAAACTCAATACTTCATCCCAGGTAAGTCTTGTTTCTCTGCCTTCAGCTGGATGGACGACGATTTGGTAGCAACACTGACCCCCAAGCTTATTGGAGAGCGCCCCAACACTTATACCTACACCAAAGCCTTGGCTGAGTATCTGGTGCAGCAGGAGGCTGGAGACCTCAATGTCGCCATCGTCAGACCCTCGATTGTTGGCGCCAGCTGGAAAGAGCCGTTCCCCGTGAGTCATTCGAAACACTCGTTCTGCTTTAAATTTGAATACACTTTGAAAACCTCTCAACCTACTGGAGTGATGTATAAACTGAGGCTAAAAAGGAGCCATGTATAAGTTATCAAAGGAGATGACTAGCACCAAGCAACTCTGAAATTGTGTCAAAGAACAAGTAAATGCTAAAAACTCTTGTCAGAAAAGCTAATATGCAGTTAAAAAAGAGTTTGTTGGTAGCTTAAACATAATGTTGTCCATTTGTGTCACTTGTGCATCAAGAAGGTGTTAGTGTCATTTCTGGCCTGACTTTTCCTCAGAGCTTTGTCAAGATCTTGGTGATCAAGCCGTTGTTGTTTGTGCATGCATGCAGTGAGTCCAAGCAGGGATCATCCTGATGGCTGCTGCTGGTAGAATGTGAGACCTCCAGTAAAAAAGCATTATTTAATGACTCAAAAGCAAAGGTTTAAGAATTTGTCACTGAAGCAGTTCCCAGATCTTTTTTGTTTTAAAGGGGATGTATTCAGCTTCCTCCTATATTATCTTTTATTTCTCCTACATTAAATGGTTTTCATATAAAAAGACAATATTCATAATTCCTATTGTAAATTAGTTGCACATAAAGAAATTTAGTTATTTAATTATCTCAGTTCTAATACTATCCATTTCTCAGGGCTGGATTGACAACTTCAATGGACCCAGTGGAATATTCATCGCAGTAAGTAATAAAATCAATTCTCTTATTAAACAATAAGGCATCAATAAAGCTTTTTGCAAAAGCCCTTGCTGGATTAAAACATGACGTAATGTTAAAATTCAGTTGTGTGATTGGTTACATCAGACTTGCATAGGGCTTCATTACGACACTGAAAGACACTTTGCAATAAAATCAATCATTACTGTTCATGTAAACATTAATACTCTGATATCAAGCTACTGGATTGTAGACACAGCCTCCGTGGGGCAGTCTGATGGAAGCAAGACAAATAGGACTTAGTACTTCAAACAACTTTTGTGGTCGTACTTCATTTTGGTGAATTACACCAGGATGAATCCTGCCAACGTGGCAAGCTCAGAGTGCTTGTCACTCTAGTCCAGGAAAGTGTCTCAGCCTGTTGGGAGGAACGTATGAGCCGACGTTTGGAGTCCTGACTTCCTCCTTCTCAATTTCTTCATTAATCTGCAAAGCAATAATTTATCATATTTTTCAATTAAACCTTTTTCTTTCGCATTAAGATAATTTCATCTCATTGTTTCAGGCTGGAAAGGGGATTCTGCGTACGATGAGAGCATCTAATGATGCCGTGGCTGACCTGGTCCCTGTAGACGTGGTCATCAATGCAACTCTTGCGGCAGCTTGGTTCTCTGGATCGCAACGAGTCAACAGGTTTAAAATCATCCACTTCTATTGTATAATCTGATCAAGTTGTTAGTCACATGAATTACAATAAAGTAGTTGCTTCCTTTTGCAGGCCTAGAAGCATCCTGGTGTATAACTGCACAACTGGTGGGATCAACCCGTTTCGCTGGGGCGAAGTTGGTATGATATGTTTAAATACCATTTTACTTTTAACTCAACCTGTGTGAAGCCTTAAATAATGAAGCTGTCATTAAATATAGCCTCTAATGGCATAACCTTATTGTAATTTGTAATCCACTGCCCGCCACACCTAAACCAGAAGCTTTTGCTAATCCATTACTAGATTGGTGAGTTGCACAGAAAGTGCATGTTAGCATTGCATGTCGACAACCTTTTCCCATGTGTTTGAGAAAATTATATACACAATCAATCTCTTATAAATGGCCCAGAAATTAGGGGTCATAAAAGCTTGGTTTTATCTAGAGGTCAGTTTGTGCATTTTTAACTGCAATATAGATTTGATTCTGATTCTTGGCTTATCAAATAGATTTGTAACTGATAGACACATTTGCTATCCATAATGTATGAGGTTACATTGTGCTAGACATAGTAAGAAATGGGGGGGAAAAAATGAAACCAAATTTTTTCTAACAGTCTCCTTTTTCTAAGAAGGCTTCTGGGTTATGGGATCCTAATTATTCTGAGTTTTTAAGAGTCACATTAATCTTCTGTGAAATATTGCAAAATCCAAAGTGCATCCAAATTCTTGCTCCTATTGAAAACAATCCGTGCTCCCCTGAGTATTGTCAAATATTCTATAAAGAACAATAAAACAAAAGCACAAAAGGTATCATTTAAATGTTGTTTTTTTTGTTTGTTTGGTTTTTTTCTTGTTAGTTGTGCATAGCAGCAAAAACGGTTGTCGACCCAGAAAATTATTGCTGATTATTTAAAGATCCACACACAAATATCCATAGCTGTTGCTTCCACAAGCTGCAGAGCATTTTACTGAGATTCAGTCAATCACAGCTCTGTCTGTAGGTAGAGAGCTGTGGTCTACCGAATGATGTTGCCACCACAAGCAGGGTGATGTGTATTTTGTTTTTTGTTTTTTTCCTGTCACAGAGGTTTTTGTGTGACAAGAGAGTTACGTTTTGAACTCGTCTAACTAGAGAACCTTTTTCCACATGCCTGTTGTATGTAATGTTAAATTAAACATAGGTTGAACCTCTTCACTGACAAGGCAGACTTTTGAATATAAATGGTTGCACTGAATTTTATTTGGGGGTATTGGATACAGGGTATATTTGTAAAATATTAGTGTCTTTTAGAAATAAACTAATATTTTAGCAGCTTAATATAGATTTTGTTCTGGTCAAAATGAACTTGAATCAAGTCTTGTTCATTTAGCGTAAATCTTTTTGTTCAGGTCTGAAGCCAGAATGTGTGAAACACATTAACACTGGTCCTTGTTCACTTATGTTGAACAACCTTCTCTTCTTAGAGTACCATGTAATATCCACATTCAAGAGGAACCCCCTCGAACAGGCCTTCCGTCGGCCCAATGTTAATCTCACATCCAATCACCTAATCAATCAGTACTGGATTGCTGTGAGCCACAAGGCTCCGGCCTTCCTGTATGATATGTACCTCAGGCTGATTGGACGAGAGCCCAGGTAACCTCGTCATAGTCGCCTGCTCGGATGTGCCGTAACTGTGCTTTTCTAACGGTCATAGTAACTTCACGTACACACACCTTTTGCTGCTTTATTCTGTCACTTTCTTCCTAGTGTAGATGCCTAACATCGTAGTTGCAGTGTTGATGTGTGTGTTATTGCTTCTGTGAAGTTCAGTTGCCGTCAAGGAATGTATAACCCATGGCTCTCGGGGACAGAAGAGGCTGCTTGTGGGTTCTGCACTCTTTGTATTTTTCTGCTTAAGTTTGTTTTCATCAGTATCTAAAATATTAGCTCCGCTCAGTCTGACTTGTAAAACGGGCTGAGACGGTGTTAGGGTTGCAGATTCATGTTGGAACTAGATCAAGTCTCATGTGATGGTGCAAAAAGTGGCAGGCTGGCAGAGACCAACCTGACAATCAGGACTGGCTTTTATTTCTAAAAGGAGGAAATTCGTCTTCATCTCATCCTGTGTGTCCTCCATGTCCCGTCATGTGTGTATCTCTCTCCTACAGAGAACTGTATAAACATGACCTTCAAGAACAATCCCCTAGAGCAGGCTTTCAGAAGGCCCAATGTCAATCTGCGCTCCAACCCTTTTACTAATCAGTACTGGACAACAGTCAGCCACACCCTGCCGGCCCTGCTGTATGACGGCTATCTCACACTGATGGGCCACAAGCCCCGGTAAGATCACATCTGCCACAAACCCCTCCCACACTTTATAGTCCTCTTCCTGCTGCCAATCAACTCCCCACTTCACCTCAGGTTCTCTTCACATTCCTTCCTGATTTCTCTAACTTGGATTATGGAGAATATAAGACTTCTAAAGCGTCTTCTTCACCTGATCTCAGGGTGTCATCTGAACGTTATGTCAGCATAATTTGGGTTCTATGCAAGCCTACCCTTCATTCAAAGATGGTTTTATTTATTACAGCTGTCAATTCACACTTCTTTCACCCAATCTGTCTCCAAAATTAAATTATTTTTGACTAGGTGGACAAAAGGTGGACACTTCCACAGTGCCACTGAACGTCAACGTCGGCACATGGAAATTGACTCCTTACGATCTAAAGTGTGCTTTGGTGTCTGAAATGAGTTTAGCTTGCACCAGCAGTGGGCTCCAATTCTGAAGTGCGTTTTGAATCTGATTTGCTTTGTCATTAGTGGCATATAATGCTCTCCTTTCCACTGTTTGCTGGTCATTCATGCATGTTTAAAGCTTCCTTTCAATCGCATGCACTGACAGAATCTGAGTCATTTCAGTCAGCCTCCATTAGTTAAATTGATTGTACTGACAGCACTTCAGTGAAAATTATACAAGCCTAACTTTAGACCTAATTCAACACTGGCTGAATCAGAATGAATCAGATTCAATTAAGGCTCTTTTCTACACCTTTCCTATTTAAATTATCATTGCTTGAATTGTGATCGCTTAATTAACACAGAATGAAGTTGGAGTATGTCAACTGGATTTACTACACTTACCAGGAAGATAATGATGCATAAAGTGTTAATCGTTTTTTGGGTTTGGCGCATTGGCGTTTATTTAGAGGAATGAATCGGCATAAGGCCGATCTAATTATTGCTATTTAAGGAGATGCAAGCTGTCTTCCTGTTCTGTGCAGAATAACTCCAGTAGGCCATTTCTGATTTTTGATGTCAACCCTGCCAACCACATTACTATTATCATTATTAGAAGTATTTCTTAAATTATTATTAAGCTCTCCTATATTTTTAGTTAAAGGCAGAATAAGCAACTTATGTTACAACAGATGATTTAACAAAGACCCAGCTGAAATAGCTGTATGTTGAGTAACCATTTGATCAGTAATGCAGGTAAGATCAAATGAAAAATGTGAAGTCTTTTATTAAAAGCACTTATCTACCTTTAATTTGTCAATTTTTATCATTTAAATATCTAATTTCCAAAAGCTTTCACATTGTTGCTGTTTGAAATGGTTTTATTTTAAACAAGCCATCCAGGTTGAGTTCATTTTTATTCCATTTCTTCCAGAACTCAAGATTACTAAAACCGAGCTCATGTTTGAAGGGGCTGAGAATTTTTCTTAAATGCTTCTAATTCTGGAGGATTTTACAGAACAGCAACAATGTTGAAATCCTACAGCTTGTGTATGTTGACAGGCTCATTGGCACTTTATGTCTTACAGTGGCCTCCACTCTTAATTGCACTCCTGGGAAAGATGCATAAAAACCTTTTTTTTTTTTTTTTTTTTTTCTTACCTCTGAAATTTAGTATTTTACATAGAACTGAAAAAACCGAGGAAGTAAATCAAACTTTTCAGTTTGAGAAGATTTACGCAGTTGGAGGAAACATGCTAAGGAATAGTTTTCCCCTCTGTGCTGTGGATTTAAAGACAAAGAAATATTGTGAATTATTTTCATTATGGATTTTTAAATTTTCTGTTGTTTTTTAGAATGTCTTGGAAAATTATGTGGTAATTTCCTATTCTGGTGTGTTTAACTTTGGAGGCCTGTTTCTGCCTGCCACTCCCCAAAACAGGAAAGAGGAGAAAACATTGTCTTAATTTAAGACGGATGCATATTGATTTATTTAAGAAGTTTCTCAAGTAAAACTGAATGTCCTCATGTCTGCTGTTGGAGGAATATCTTTGTTTGAAGCTTCTGGAACTGTGACATACAAGACTCTATGAGAATTAAGTGCATCACATCCCCATACAATCACCAGGATGTTATGGAAAGTTAAAAAATCTCCACAGCTTATGGTTGGAGAACTGTGTCCGTAGCAACCAATAGCTTCCTTCTTCACACATTGTTTGACATGTTAGTGAAAGCATTTTCTGTCATACAGTCAGTGATATGTGAACATATGAAGTTAAACCTAAATAACCTTTTTCCTCAAAGTGTTTCAGACAAAGAAGGAATATGTGGACAAGCACCTCATGTCTGCTGACAAGCATGGTGTCGTAATATTATGCTGTGGGCCTGTGTCTGTTCCAAGGCACCTGAAAACATTGTTGGAATCCATGGTTGCATTTTGATAAGTCCAGAAACGCTTTCATGGTTCACCAGATGAAAAGCCTTCCCTTTTCCACCAGACCAAACTGCTGTAGAAAACCTTTGAGGTGAGCTGAAATGTGAGGACTCTAGATGAGCCATTTCTAGGAGTGCAGTAAAGCATGGAGGGCACTGTACATTTTCTCCTAACAGCTTATTTGGTGAAGGGCTGCCCTTAGTATATTCTGAGTAAATCTTTCATTTATTTGGAAGCACTTGTCAAATCAATGCAGTAAACTGCTCTCTACATCTGGTGTCTCATGTTAAATATTTGAAGTTGGAACTTTTGCCTCTGCACCTCAACAGCCAGACGTGTGATCTGTCCCGTCTCTTTAAATTTCTTTACCTGTCCTTAAATTTATTTATCGGTCTCATTCTTTCTTTTTTTTTATCCCCTTTTTCACTGACGCATTGTTTATCACAGGATGATGAAGACAATCACTCGGCTGCACAAAGCTATGATGGTCCTGGAGTATTTCACCAGCCATTCATGGGTTTGGAACACGGACAACGTGGCCATGCTGCTGTCCCAAATGAGCCCTGAGGATAAGAAGGTAATCTTAGCTAAACCCAACATGAGCGGTACATGAATTTGTTGGTGTATTTTCTCGATCAATGTGATTTTTGCAGGGTTCACTTGTGCTTCAGATTGAATTTCTTCTTTTTTATATATATATATATATATATATAT
>CAEFZY010005106.1:0-25083 GCA_903066815.1 Brachyrhaphis roseni | reverse complement strand
AGAATAATAATAATAATAATAATAAACAGTACAGATACAATAGGCCTTCGCAGCGCTTAGCTGCTCGGGCCTAATAAACAGTACAAAAACAATAGTCCTTCGCAGCGCTTAGCTGCTCGGGCCTAATAATAATAATATAATAATAAACAGTACAGATACAATAGGCCTTCGCAGCGCTTTGCTGCTCGGGCCTAATAATGATTGCAGCTGTGTTGTTTGGTTATAAGACCTTCTGTCCTGTAGAGGGAGCCATTGCTTTATTTGTGAAACCAGAGCTTTGATGTTCAGCTCCCTCAGCTCAGTCCTTCTGTCTTCTTTAGACTCGGCGCCTGATTATTTCTCCTATTTCCTCATCGTGTTTAGAAGTCAGCATTTTTCACCTTTGGGGCGCCACTTCATGAAGAGAAATATACACTACTAAAGACTATTAGGTTAAAAACGCCTTGCTTATCAAATTTATGTGACTAATTATTTAGAACATTTAGATCTAAATAGTGATGGTGATTTAGTTGTTAATGTTAAAAGGTTTTGAAAGGGTTAGCAGGGGATAGAATTTTTATAACTGAAGTTAACAATTGTGCCATTTTATTGTACTATGTGCCTGGAAAACACTTAATACTTTAAGCAATGGTCCACCTGAAGCCACAGGTTGATCTTCACCTGATTTAAATTGCTGCCACAATCAACACACACAAATATGCATGCCTGAACTTGCTCCTCTACCTACATTTAGCCACTGCTTACTAAGATAAATAACTAATATGAACAACAAATAACTACACATTATTAACTGAAAACCTGCAGGCTATTGATCAGTTTGTTCCAGTTTGTTCTCTCAGCTAAGCGTTTGATCCTTAAAGGAAAATGACCGATGAAGAAATTAAACTCCCATCAGTTCTAAACTACGATGACAGATAGAACAAACTCATCCTCTTTCACCAGAGGACAAGGAGTTTGGTCGGCGCCGTGCTGGTTTCTGGATCTGAGTGGGTACCCACAGTGTGCTCTGGGCCCCTGGCTGACGGTGCGGTGCATTGATTTCCTCACTGGGGGACATAATAGTTCTCAGCCACTCTGCTGGGAAATGACACATTGCTGCCATTTTAAACACAGAAAATCATTTCACAGGATGAAAGCAGTTTCATGCTGTTTTACAGTTTCATAATAAACAAACATTCAACATAACCAAAAACTATGGATTACACTAAATAAATAGAAAATGATCAGTCTTCATGTTGCTGTATTTTGGATGGATTGAAGGTCAAAGCCATTCCGTCCACTAGATGTCCTCAGCTGTTTGGATTCCAACTCCCTGCAGCTGTTGTTTATCTCCAGTCAACGCACCTCTTGGCATTCAGAGCTGTGCACATCAGTTAAATTCTGGGCAACGATAAATGTGCATTGAGAATATTTCACATTAGAGATAAATGTATTATTGCCCCCCTGTGAAACCTGAGTGATTACTCTAATCAGATCAGATCAGACTCTGGGACGGTGCTGAGATGTCTCAGCTGAAAAGTTGGAAGATAAACCTGATCTTGGTGTAAGTAGAGATAGTCTGGCTCACTGTCTGGTTCTGGTTCTGGTTCCACACTGAAACCTTGTTTCCTCACACATAGCGTTTTATAGGGTATATAGGGTAAGAGAACCTGCACTAATTATGTTAATACCTCAAATCTATCATTAATCAATCTGGAAGGTTTTTTTATTTTTTATTTTACAAGCTTACACAATGAATGACATGAATATATCATAAATTTGTTTATTCCAGATTCACAATACCAACACTTCGATTCAAATTTGAATGATTATATTGAAATTAGTCACTTAAGGAAATGGAAATTATGACTACAATGGAATATAAACCTTCAAAGTATCATGAACTGATTAAAGGTGTAAGCTTCAAAAGTTTTGTCAGTGTCTCTTTCTGAATCTGAAACGTGCTTGCACAAAGTTTGGATATCTAATCTGCGACATAAATTTAAAGGGGAGGTTTGGGGCAGGGTGAAACCTGCCTCTGTCTCAATCTGTTGGAATAGGCAATGAATGGATGAAAAACCTGCTCCTCTCCTCGCCTGTGGGGGCGCTGCACCAGTCACCACTGATGAAAACAACATGAAAACCTCTGAAGACACTGAACTCCACTTCATCTCAAACACAAATGGAGTGGTGTCCAATTTCTAAAGACCATCAGCCATTTCTCCTGCTGATGCTATGTCTTGCGCATTTGTTACCCAGAATGCACTGCGCTATGGTTCACTTCCAGCAATGGAACTAGTACATTTTCATCAGTATTAAGGAATTATTAACTTAAAACAAACTCCTATACGTTGCTGAGAAGCTACATTTGAGCTAGTTTTGTTCTACTCCAAGATTACTACGATATCTGCACTAGAAACTAAACCAAAATGACTTAGTAATATTTAGTGTTTTTGCTCATAAATTTTGCATCCTGCTGTTTCTGTCATTAACTGCCCTGCTGTTGTAAAAGGAGCTGCTGTAGTTTTCAGTAGATGCTGCCTCATTAGTGTAGATCTGTAGAATGTGGCTCCTCTGTTCATTGGCTGTGCAGTAAAACTTTTAGAGGTTATTAAAATTGCTCTCATTGCTAAGAGCAAAACATTATCTGATTACTCAGCAACTCCCCGTAAGCTTGTTTATTTGTGCTGTGAGCCGGAACAGAGCATCACCAGAAAGCAACATGCTCAGTAAACTCCCAGAGTTAGTTTGTCTCTGATAGACTTATCTCTCAGCCACATGCAGACACCGAAAGGTCAACGCTGCCAGGCCGTCTCCTTCACACATAGACTTCCTTTCTGGCTGTCTGTGGTTCAGTGAGCACACTGGCTTCTACGGAGTGTCTGAGAGGAAGGTGGATACTGTGTGGTATCGATCCCAGCCATCATGGATTGTTTGAAAGGGTCAGGGGGTCAACTGGAAGTGAAACGCTCTCTTTATTGGCTGAACCCTTTTCCAGGAGTTTGATGCTTTCTGCAAACGGAGCTCATGTAACGGCTGGTCCTTTAAAACTTCAATCAAAGTGGTTCTGATCTGCTCTGACGCCGCTTTCAACCGACTGAATGAAACGGGAACACAAGACAGGAATAAAATTTTGCCTGATTCCTTTGTACCTTTCAGTTTTTCTAAAGAAGCCCGTTCCTGCCATGAAAGAAAAAATAAAAACCTAACAAACTCATATGTACATGGCTTAAAGCAATAAATATGAGTTTAAAAGACACGATCTTGAGTTTTAAAGTCATAATTGCAAGAACAAAAGTCACAATTCTGGGAATAAAAGTCATAATTTCAACTTTCAAAATCTTAAGAGATTCAGTCATAATTTTCAAATACAAAGTTAATATTAAAAGATGCACTGTCATAACGTTGACTAGAAAAGTTATAATAATGAAATAGAAGGCCACACTGTTTCTCTAAGAAGACATGAGTGAGTATCTAATAATTAAGATGAGATAAAATAATAACACCTTACTGATCCCCAGATGGGAATGGGGGGGAGGGTTGTTTGTTCCAGCATAGAACACAATAGAAATTAAAAAAATAAGTAAATAAATAATTACTTTGCATGTCATGAATATGACTTTAAAACTCATTAAGACTGAATATCATAATTATGATTTAAAGAGTTGAAATTATCTTAAAATTACCTCATAGATTTGACTTTCAATCTCAAAATTATGACTTTGAAACTGATGCTGCTTTCAACTGACAAAATTATCATTTTGAATCTCAAAATTATGATTTTGAAAGTTAAAATTATGACTGAATCTCATTATGACGTTGATCCTCATTTGCATGAATTTGAATTATGACTTTGTATTTAATAATTATAATTTGAAAATGCAAAATTCTGACTTTGTGCTGGCCTTTGATTTTTTTTTTTTCTTTCATGGCAGAACTGGGCCTCCGTAGTTTTGTCTTGGTTGAGCTGTAAGAAATGAGTTTCCATCCATAACTTGATAACTGAAATGTAGTTAGAAAAGCTTGTCAGTCAGCTATTCAAAGCTACTCTAGTGCAAAAAACAAACCTGGTCTCCTGATGATGCCTCAAAACGGGAACATAGCGTTGATTAAAAAGGCATTGCACCAAGAACTGAGCCTTGTGGAACACCACAATTCACTCAATGCTGTCATAAAGATATGAATCAAAGCCCTGATGTACAGCAACAGGTTTGCTTAGTAGGATGAATCAGTCTACACCATTAAAGGCAGAGATGTTGATTTTCCACAGATTTTATTAGCAGCTGAAGTTTGTGGTAATTAAAGAGACAAATTGTGATAAAGTTCAAAGAGTATGAATATTTCTCAGAGGCTTGAGAAATTTTATAAAAGGAAAGGAAACGTTTTAGTCTTCCCAGCCTTGACTCCAAAACTGTGAACAAGTGAAATACAGGACAGGCACTGTGCTGCTGAATGACTGAAGCTCTCACATGAAGGCGTCATTATAACATGTCCCTGGGTCAGAACACCCCTACCTGTTATCTAAATGTGTGACTGACGGCTCCACTTAACTCTCCTGAGACTTTGCAGCTATGTGAAACACTGAAAAGGCAAACAGTGACGGATCCCCACTGAGAAATACACACTTATGTGATTTAATATAACTGCCAACTCCAAACTATTGTGAAGCTGCTTTCATTGCTGATCTGTTCCAGCCACCTATCATGTAAAATCCACTTCTTTGCGTCATTCATCAAAGGGAAATCAACTTTTTGACCTTCACATCATGCTATAATGTTATTCTCTCATCAACTGGAGTGATGTCTTAGTTCGTTCATTCTTGCTTGAGAAATCCCTTAATCTCCATGACAACCATTCAGCTGTGCAAAAACATCTTGGTGGACCTAGATCGACCTTTGAGGCACAGCTCCTCCCACAAGCTGCAGCTTCCAGGCTTATTAAAGGGTTAATAGAGGAGCCATGTTGTGATGACTTCCTGTAGGAAGTGCTTCAGAAAGAGCAGGAGCTTCTTAAAGAGACAGAGGCCCAATTTCATGATTATTAAATATCGTCAGATTTCCTTTAAGCCATATTTGATTTATGTAGTATGTTTTATAATTACTGGAGGCCATGTTGCTGGAAAGCATTTTGAACTCAAACCAAATTGGAAAGTTGTAAATGAGATTTTAATCAAGTTTAATTTAAATCTGTCAAAGAGATAGGATTATATTGGATTGATTCTTACATATATCAATGTTTCAGGAAATCATTTGGACGTGCTTGTCCTGTAAAGTGCCTTGAGAGGATGTTTTTAGAGCCCCGGCTCTGTTTGAGGGGTTTGAAGAAAAGCATTCGCTGGGGTTCTGGCCCAGAAACAGAATCCAAGCGGCTGTTTGTCTGCCCTACTCCAGTCTGCTTCATTAATATAGAACACCTTCAAATATGCAGAAAGCAGCCACTTAATTGACTCCACTGGTGCTCCACCGGCTTATTTTCCGCTCATAAGCACACAAGGGTCTCTGACTTCATGAAGGAACTCGCCTCAAAGATGTCCACCTCTTGGTTTAACTGCAAATTATTTCTCCCATTTATTCTAATCAGTTTAGGGTTTGAATGCTGGATGAGAGCTGAGGAAAAGGGAGGTCAGCTCAGTGCAGCTCATCCACACAAAAACAGTCATCTGAAAGCAGTCAGGTCGTAAATATATCCCTTTATGTACAGTAAAACCCAGTTAAACAGAACTCCATCCTGTTATACATCCAGCTGAATGAGGCAGGGTTTCATTAGGAAGCTCACTTCCTGCTGACTCCTGTAAAGTTAATGCAAAGTGAGAAGAGTCAGGTGAGATCTGATCTTTTTCATTTGACTGTTTTTGTCGATATACGGGTTCAGTGAATGTTCTAACATTTATTACTTGGGTTAGTTTGTGGTATCTGTGGAAAATGAAAATAATAATAATAAAAAAACCTAGTTAAGGCCCACAAAAACAAAACAATAAAGACAAGAATAATGATCTACTAACAATAAATCCCAGTTCAGATGCAAGAGCGAGTAAGGATGCAACACATTATAAATTGTGACTTAAAATAAATATAGATTATAAGATTATATTTCTGAAGCTTTTTACTGAGTGTATGTTCAGAAACCTTTCCTGTGAAAATTCAATTTCCCTTTGGGTCCCACGCCAGCAGGGGGAACCAAACGTTTAAAAAGGTAACAAATAATTCGGGTCACCTAAACTGAACGTGTTTTATGTGAGATTGTAAATAATCTTTGGAGGGAAACACATAACTAATTTACATCAAAGTCTCTTGAAATTGTTTTTTTCTTATTCTTGCAAAGGGAATATGGAATTTCAATAAGGAATAAAAAAGTTGAATATTTGATAAATAGTATTATTCTGCTGGTCAAATTTTAGATTCATAAATGTAATTTTACAAAATTGCTTCCTGTTGAAGAATCACTAAAAAATAAATAAATAAATAGTTATTATTTTGTAAATCTTTGAACAATATTGATACAGCCCCAGGAAGAAAATGTTTTTCAATTGTATCAGAATTTAATCTGCTATAAACCCAATTTTGTATTTTTACTTTTGCTTTTAATTTTTTACTTTACTGTGTACTCCCCACCCCAGAACTTCATGTATATGTGCTGCTGTTAACAGTAATTATACCAATTTGTTACACTTGTGCTAGGTGTGTTATTAGTTAGGAAGATAAATGCCATTTATCTGAGCTCTAGTTTCTGTGCAGCTGGATGCCATTTGTTTTGTTATGTATTGATCTTTGGTTAAATAAAGAATTAGAAAAAGAAAAGGAAAACTTGGGTCAGTTCTTGATGCAGCGTTTGGCTACAGAACTAGCAGGTACAGACTGGCTGATGTTGACTCCTTTGTCCAGGTGAGAAAAGAATGGCTTCATTTTAAAAAAAAAAATACTCAACTGTTGTTAAAAGTTGCACATTTTAGCAACAGGACAATTCAATAAATATGTTACAACTTTTAATGCAAAGTTGTAACATAATTTTTATTAAAAGTGCATTAAAAGTGTAAACTTTGCATTAAAAGTGTCATAATCTACTGAATGAGACTTTATGACAGCAGTCATAACCATTCATGAAGAATCCTTCATGTTCATTAAAGATGTTATGTCATGTTTGTGACAATCTCATGACAATGTTATGCACATCCCTTCAAATAAAGTGTTGCCAAATGATCCTACACTGTATCAAATATAAGGCCACACATACACCCACACACACAGAGGCCAGCTATAGTTTCTGTGCAGCCTGTCAGCTGGTGTCACCTCTACAGCTGCTCTCTGATCACCAAATTGTTTCGTCTTTCAGATGTAGCTGTGTTTCGCCTGTCACAGTTAATGGCAGCCATGTTGGAGCAGATGGAGCATGAAAACACAGCGGACCTGATGCGCTGACAGATGTGAGCTCTGTCAGGACTCTGTTGGAATTATTTACGCTAAAAAAACTTGTTGATGGTGACGTGGAGAAATGAGAATAAAGTTGTGTCTTTACTCTCAGGATTATTGACCACACCGCTGTGTTTTGAATCTTGGGTTCATTTGTGGAAACAATTTTTCCAATTTGATACCAAATGTACAAGCAGCTTGTGTCTCTGAGGTCACAAGTTGTTGAAATGTTTCACAGATGAAAGTTTTGCTAATTGTATGTCAGTGTTATGTAATAATGAAATGTCCTCAAATGTGATAACTGCAGTTCAGGAAAAATCAAACTTACAAAAAATAAACTCTTTTTTTCATCCAGAAGCCTCTTATACCCTTCAAATTAAATATTAATTCAACAAAAATTATAAACAATTCTAGGTATAATCATCTTTCAAACACAATGGGTTCAAAGAACTTGCCAAGTCAAACAGAAGATAGCCAAAAAACTGCACTGGAGTAAAAGTAGCAGTACTTTGGCTAGGCCTGTCATGAAAACAGATTTTGCTGGATGATCAATTCTCCCAGATGTTACAGCAACAAACGATAAAATTGTTTTTGAGACCATTTTCAAGTAATATGATGGATATGGCATAACAATGCAAGAAGACATTCTCAAAGATCAATAAACTTTAAATCCTAATGAACGTTTTACATTGGAATTTGGTATTTTAGATTAAAATTTAAAAAATAATACAAACAACATAATTTCAAAATAACTAAATGATGAAGGACATCTGTACCTTAAACGTCCAACAGACAGTGGTACAATAAAGCTTTTGTTGTGTTTTTTGTGTACATTTATTTACATACGTGTGGGATTACACTGCCCCCTCTGCCTCCATGTTTCTAGATCCTCCACTGTTTAAATGTCATATTTAATGTCAAGTTGACTTGACATTAACTCTAATGTTTCTTTTAAAGGTGCATAATCATTCATAAAAGTCCCCCTAAATTTGTTCAGATGTTCAGACCTCAGGTCTTCCTGTCCTCATCTGTGGCTCACTGCTGACCTGGTGTTGTCCACAGCAACGCCTTCTGGCTGAACACAACAGAGATTAATTACAGAACGGGATTAACCTGAGCATTTTCAGTAGCAATTCTACTAAAACAAACTTACATGTCTGTGTGCAATTACACCAAACTTTCATCTTTGAACAAAATACCATTTATCTGAGTACTTCTTCATGCAACTAACAAGCTTTTAATATGATTTATTTTGTGTTAGTCCCAGGCGTTTGTCCTCTTCTTGTTTCTCCAACGTTTGCATAAGGTTGCATCAAGTCTCTTTGATGCTAGCCAAGTTCATGTCGGTTATCCCCAAGAGGCAGTGAGCAGAAACCATCTATTTATGTTGTTGATGTTCATATTTGATCTGCTGCGCGTAGGAAACTTTGATCTGTCATCTCTCTTTGTTGCATGGAGCTTCCCTGCTCCTTCGCGGTGGCGGCAGTCTTCTTCTGCTCCCGACATGTTCTAGAAGCCCTGAGGGAAAACTTGAGCCGTTTTGTCGGTCAGGCCTCTAAAATCAAAGAACACGTGGATCAGTTCCTTCACTTCTTCTTGTCAGCTTAAGGCTGAAAATAAATCTTTTCACGTCGTTCCTTTGTGATCTTGACTCAGATCAGGACTCAGACTGTGGAATCTAGCTGTAGCAACATTTTAGAAAAACTTACATTCGTGTCCCAAATATTTCTGCCCTTCTGAGTTCTTCTGCTTTGATCAATTTATTCATACAGGTGTTCTTGCAAAAACAGAAAGAAACCTTGGAGAAGCAGCAACTCTGCACACTTTGTGTGAATGCTTGTGGTTGGTGTGACACAAAAGTCATGGCAGCACTGACCCTGTTATTTGGACAAATGATTTTATCAGATATTCCAAACAATCAGAAATAGGATTTGTTGGAGAAAATAACTTATTTTCCATAAGCCCTGGAGGGACTGAGCCACACATGGAACAATATAAAAATATAAGGGTGCATTAACACACTTTCAGTGTGTAGAGTGACATGGTGAACAGAAATCTGAAACAGGAACCGTTACATTTGTGGGATGTGCGTGAAATCATTCTGCATTCTAGCTACAAAGACTAATTCTTCAAAGAAGCCCTGGATATTCAGGCCATTGTAGATGTAAAGAAAGGAGGAGTCAACTTCTGCCAAAAAATCTGGACATTTTGAGATTAATCACTGAAATTTTCTGGGCAAAAAAAAAAAAAATTTCACATTTTTTTTTTCACATATTATTTGAAGTCGAAAATGTCGAAATTCAGAGAATTTCCGAAAGTTTTTTCAAGAAAATTTCTAAGATTAAACTCTAAATTTCTGAAATTTCTCTAGCCTATTTGTGACTTTTCAAGTTGAGAAATTTTCAAGCTTTTTTCTAGAAAATTCCTGAGAGTAATTACATTTTTGGTGGAGAGTACTCCTCTTCTTTTAATCAACAACGGGCCTAACAGGCTGTTGTAGGATCCACTGTTTGCTACAACAGATGAGCTGGCTTATTGGAAATTCTACAGAAACAATATTAAGGAATTAAATTCACTCCTCACAGTCTCCAATTCTGCTGACGAGAGAAGAAGACCATGGCTCCACCCACACTGCCCCCATGTGGCAGTCTGAAGACGCTCTACCAACCAGCAGAGGAAGTGACCGAAGCCTTCAGTCCATGTTGGCCACGCCTCCAAATATTAAATAAACCTTAACAGGCCACGTACTTCTTTCTTTACAGCACTGTTAAAATTCCCGGGAAGCTTCATAGTATCAAACTGCTGCATTTGATACTATGAAGCTAACCTTAATCACATGCAAAGGTTAGTGATTGGGTAAAATTTAAAACCTCAACACAGGCCACGCCTCCAGGGTTTGTTTCTCACTAGCTGAGAGTCCAGATCCTCTGGATGAAGGGAAGCGTGGAGCAAACAGCTGGTTTTCATCAGGCTACGGTTCAGTCCAGTCCAGTTCAGTTTAGTAAGTGACTTCTGCTCTCACTGCCACAATGACATATAACTAAATAATGTATTCAACAGAGATAAGTCGTTGTATAACTCCAAGCAGTCACATTCTGTCTCCAACAGAATCTGAGTCTGATACAGAAGCTTGTGATTTCTAGTCATTTCGGTCAGACTGTCTGCTTTGGGCAACGTCTGTAGTGTGATTAAACTCCTTCTGTCTGGGATGTTTGCCTCTTTCTCGGTTCACTCATCTAGTTCTCTGGGTCTGCGCGACAAGCCTCCTGCTGCCCGGTTTTGGGGCTCTCTTCCTGCCCATCTGGAAGACGTTCTCTCAGGACTCTGCAGTGATCATCTGTGACTTAGAAATGAAACAGTGAAGATGTCCTTTAAGACAAGCGGCAGCACACATTGTGATAATGAATCCACTAGTCAGAGCCGGGCAAGATTCACACACACTGTCATACATGACAATCAATCTCTGACAGATTTAAATGGAATATTTTTCAGTCATTAAAGAAATCAACCAGTGCCTGTGTTGGAATCAGAGCTTGTGTTAAAAACTCCTCCTGTGACGTTCTCTCTTCCTGCTAATCAAAAGTCATAGAGACTGACAAAAACTCAGGAAACCAGTGGCTCTTTTTTAACAACGTCTGAATGGTTTCGACCGTTCTGATCACTCATCAAGCTGGCTGTGCAGATTTTTTACTTGCTCTTTAGCTTCTATCTGTGGAGCCAAGCAGCCGAACTGAACAAGCTCCATCTGTTGCCACATCTGATCCTTCCACTTTTCCACAGTCGCTTCAGTTTGGACATAAATCTAATCTGATATCGGAGCAGGAACTACTGAGACTCCCAAGGTGAGATCATTGCTCCGTTGATCTCTTCCTTACGTCACGTTATCTGTGTGTTTCCTGAAGGCTGTTACTCCTTCATCTATGCAAAGATTTCCAGGTTGTTTCTATGGCCACCGCCTCCATCGGTAGAGATGTGAATCTTTCAGTGTGTAGGGATTTGATTCTGATTTTTAGGGTCATGATTCCATTCAGAAATGATTAGTAATTCAGAAACCATTTTTTCTATTCAAACGGTCTGGAGATTCTGTGTAGATGTTGTAACTGACAAAATTATCTATAAAAAACAGGTTTTTTTTAATTCGAATTATTTCATCAAGGACAACACATTTATGTTAAAAGTTAATAATAGAACAACCGTTGTTTTCTACAGAGGTATTATAGCCACAAGCTAGTATCCAAATCCAGTTCTTGGTTGGACATTTATTAAATGACATCAAAATTTCAACTAACTAAAGATTCCTGTCACACACACCCCCCCACACACAAAAGTGAATGTCTGTGACTATAAACAAGAAAAACTAATTCTCCACAACAAAGTAGCTTGATATACATCAATGTCCACATATTTGTTTCTGTTTCAGCCATTGGGACTTAACAACTCTGAGATTAGTTCCCATTTTATTGTTGATTAGTTTAGCTTAGCTGCTTAGTGCAAAGACTTACAACTTAAAACACATTTTAAACTTGATTTTTTTTACATTTTGAATTGATTCCAGATACCCAGGATCGGGAATCGTGACTCTCTATAGAACAGATTTTTTTTCTGCTCCTCCACCCATCAGTTAGTTTCTCCAACAGGTTCAGTTCGGACCCATTCACCGTTCCATATCCGTAAAACTTTACCAACATATTTCAGAGAGCTGGTCTGCTTGTGGATCGGGAAGTTCCAAACAAATGTGACATTTCCTTTAAACTCAATGTTGATCCTGTAAATCATGCCTCCAGAACTTGTGAATTAAAGCAGCATGATGTGTCCTGTTGAATCAAAGTCTGCTTGGCCAAGGCCTGTCTACTGGCTGTCAGTCTGAGCCTTCGTCCTGTGAAGTTAGTCTAAGCTCTTATTACAGAGCCTATAAAATTTTTTAACTCCGTTGGCTGTTTAACTTTTTGTTGCTTTTACAAATCAATCATGATCAACAAAACTAGGCTATTTTAACAACATTAATGGAAAAAAAGCACCTTATCTATAAAGAATATCTATAAAGAATAAAATTAGAGAGACTTCTCATTTTAAGTGGTCTCTTAATTTTTTTCCAGAGCTGTGTCTCAGAAAACAGCTAACACTTTTATTGACATATTTTTCTCGTTTTCTACCCTCTAAACACAACACAGTTATTTTAGTTCTACCAGCTCGTTCACAGGTGAACAGGTGTGAAAATAAATCTCTCATTAATCGGACAACAGGTGTTCATACGTGATGCTCTTTGTCTAAATCACCTTTAGACAAAGAGAATAACACTTAGCCACATGTCTAAGTGTTATTTATGTGGCCGAAACATAAACAATGGATTGAGCAGAGCTCTGTGAAATGTTCAGAGGTAAAATATTGTTTTACGATGCTGGCTGTTAACTAATATTATCAAACAGAGGTGATCAGATAGATTAAAAATATCAATAACATCGCTATCAAGTCTGTATCAGTATTAGATCGATAGTAGCATGATAAAAAATCAATATCTTAGTTTTAGATTTCCGCTTGAAATTTTATTTTATTTTTGTATTGTTTTTAAATTCTGCTGTCAGATTTTGCCCTGATCTGCCCTCAAATGATAATTTTTTCCACTTTGTTCAGGAAAAATGTAAGCAAATGAGTTTTTTCTATTGCTATAGAAGTGTCTGTATTGGTATCTGTGATACTTGCTCAGTATTTATTTGATAAATAAATGTGTTGATGAGAGCAGCAGCTTTTAAAGAGACCGTTTCAATTTCAAGGCATTAAATCATGTCAAATTTCTCTTAAGTCATATTTAATATCTATAGCATTTTTATGACAACTGATGGTACGATAGTTACTTGATTGTACTATAAAATGGTACTATGTACCTAGAAAATATGTAATACTTTAAACAAATGCATTTATACCTTTCATTCTTCTTCACAATTAGGATCTACTTTGTGTTGATCTATCAAATAAAATCCCAGTGAAAATCATTTTGTTGTGTTGTGGATAAAATGTGGGAAAAATGTACATTGAATATTTTTGAGCACGGCTGCAGTCTACTGGGTTGAGTTTGGTTTGAGTTTCATGTTGTTGATCCTTTGTGGAGAGTTTGTCTTTGAATCTCAGCTTTTCTTTAACTTTCTACACTAAACTACTCAGTTCGGTGTATTTCCACGCCACCGTTTCAAACCATAAGTCTTCCATGTGTCACATCACAAGCCGATGCAGTCCGGTCAAATTCAGCATCATGTTCCGTCACACACAGCCCGATTTCATCCAGTTATAACACACTTCATTCAGGTTCAGCTGATCATGAAATGCCGATTACTAAACCGTCAACCTGAATAAGATGAACTCTTAATAACTCTCAATAAGCCTTTCTCCCAATCAGATTCTCCTCTCACTTCACACAAGATAGGAGCAGAATAGAAGAACTAAAAAAAAAGAAAAAAGTTTGTCTTGTACATCAAACCGATGTGTTGTTATGAGCTGTGTGACAAAGTGGGGGCCAGCCACAAAAAAGTAAAGCCATTCAAACTTTATGGTGCTTGCAATGGCCCTGCTGTCAGCTCTAATAGAAAACTCTAACACAATGCCTGAGGAGGAGGAGAGGGGGCGGCTCACAGAGCGGAGGACACTTTCTGCTGCTGTGTGTGTCACTGTAGTTAAATCACACACTGGTGTAAAATGTGAGGCAGCAGCAGGACCAGAGGAGCAGCAGTTAGTAGGACGGTGGAGTGGGTTCACCACCACTCTGCTGCAGCACCATCACAATCCAACTGACATCATCTGACAAACTGTACATAAAACAAGACGACAGATCCTTCTGATCTATCATCAATCACCCTGTCTGCAGTTGACAGTGTTCAAAGGGATAAAAGTTTCAATAGACAGATGCATGGACGGATGGATGGATGGATAGACGGACTGAAGGATGGATGGGTCGAACCCCGAAGCGTCCATGTAATGTGTGATTAATTCTGCCATGTTCACTGTTTCCAGTTGTGGATGACTTATGAAAAGACAACTTCTTATGACATAGCCAAAGCACAAAGAGTTTTTACAGAACTCTGTCCCAGCCCGGCCATGACCTTCCTACGCAATTCTTTTTTTAATTCTCATGTCCCTGCAGAATCTTCCCAGTGAGCATGATGGCTCTAGTTGAATTTTATCCTATAGTTGTGATTTATTTTCTGAGCTATTTTCCGAGCTATTTGTTTTATAATTGCAGCCTGCTTATACAGGTTGTAGTTTGGCAATGCCAGTGACTGACAGTCGGAGCAAGAGGTTATGTTTAAGACGTTTTATAGCTGCTAAAGATGTTGTAATTCTGAAAAGGTCTTCTCAGAGGGAGATGCTTGTTTGCAGAGCAGTAAGTGATTCATTACTGTATATATACTTTATAAGTAAATAAGATCAGTAAGATGCAATCAAATATTGCATTATGGTTAAGGTCTGAGAAAATGCTCCACCATCATGTAGCTAATGTGTACGAAAACAACTGGTTAGCATCTAGACACTTGAGTCTACTCTGGTGTACAGGGAACCATTGTTTATGGTATAGTTCTGTGTTCTAAAGTCGGCTATTGGATCTAATCAAACCGTCAGTGGAGAAGGTATGGATCGATTTCTAAAGTAGCAGCTTCCAAATTTCCTCAACATGATTATGGTAGGTGACATAGTTGCAAAGGGTCGATGCAATGAGTGAATTTTTCTATCTCATAGAAAACACCTTCCAGTTACCTAACATGCATCAAAAGCACACAGGTCAGAGATCAGAACACACAGGTTGGGAAGATGTGCACTAAAATCCTCCATATTTAACATGGCTGAAGTGTTTGTTAGCTTTCATTACACATGCAATCAGTATCAGTACTGATGTTAAAAATGATACGTGTGCCACATCTTAAATGTAACACTACTACTAACAATCATTGGATTGGAATAAACTGACTTTACAAATATTTGCTTTAATAATTCTTGTTAATCCTAACTGGACTCTCAGTCTCTTAAATACAAATAGAATGCTTTCAGGAATTTTAAAGATGATAGACCAAATGTTGGAGAATATTAAATTAGAATGGAAAAGGAGAAACCAGAACGAGCAAGATTTAAAACCTGTAACAAATCAGTGGAAAAGACCTTGGGTTGAAGCTGAGCTGAGCATAAAATGAAAATAAATTCCAGCGAACATCCATGGCTGTTGCTCTGCCATCTGCCTGCTGCGTCTCGCTCTCGGTATGAATGGCGGTGTGGATCTGTGTGGACGTAAATTCCATTGTGATAAATAGCAGCATTGATTCAGGCCATCGTTAACATTCTTCTTTATGGTTCAGATCATTTATTGTTATTTGCAATGAGAGAGAGCCTGCCTCTGCTAAACACTACCATCCTTCTCCATTTTCTCTATCAGAGATACTAAATGTACTGCATTCATTTGTTACCTTCACCCAAGAGGTTAAGTATTTGTTTGTTGCTGCTCTGCGTTTGATGGAAGGATGGTTGGGTATAAATATATTGCATCAGCAGCTTTTTAAGCAATGATTCATGCATTAATATGAGAGAGAGGTTAAACATTCCTCTGTATGAATTTACCACACAAACAATCTGAAAGGTCCAGGTGTCTTCATCTGGCAGAACACTAACATATAGACTGAGAGCAGACTATAGGTGTGGCTGCATCCTTCAAAGGTCCCAAGGTATCCCAAGATGCATTGCGGACTGAACAGGAAATTTATCTTTCTATAGCAATGAGAACCAAGTGGAAGATGGAGCAGCAGTAAATCTTTAAATAAAAGTATATTAAAATCTGATGATACAAAAATGAGAAGCATAAAACCAATGTGTCGTCATACTATAATGTTATTCCCTCATATTGAATTAATGTTTTACAAAATCATTAATTCAATATGATTAATGATTTAATCTCAGTAAGATTTTGAGCTTTTCGTAAGTTGTGCTTAGCATGTCACAGTTGCTAGGCAACAAAACATATGTCGTAAGGGTGAAAATAAATCAGAAGACTGCTCACTTCCTGTCTTAGCCGTCAATGAAGATCCCGACCTCCATGGGCCAGATAGGATGGGTCACGACCCTGAGGCAGGTCATCCTATGGTCAGCAGCAATGAGACAAAGCAAAACCTGCTTCCTTTCATGCTTCAAAATAAAAGTCCCAAACATAAATACAACAGGGACCAACTATCATCCTTGAATTAGGGATTCATAATTATCACTTAGCAAAACAACAAAATATCTCATCAAATGTTTTTTTATGAAGTGTTTTCCTGTTGAGGAAAACAGGAAAACACATCTGACGAAGTTAGTCTATCTGAAGCAAAAGAGCTCATCACACTGCTAATGGTAACACCTAGAGTGTTGATAGTATCAACATAGACAAGTATATTTCTCTTTAAGGTGACATTAGCATTAATGCGTAGCTAGCTGACACAGATAAGTAGCTGCTGTTAAGTATCATAAGGCCTCGCTTGTAAAGGAAGCAGAGCCTTTTCATTTCCCACAGTGATAAACCGTCTAATTAATTAATTAATGCATTTAAAAACCAAAGGCAACCAAAATACTGTGCAGGTCAGTCAGAAAATAAACAGAATAATAAACAATACAATCATGAATGAAAAGCAAATAAAATAAACAATCTAATAGCATCTAATGGCAGTGAATCATTTGATCATAGTGAACATTTCAGAGGATTTGGAACTTCTGACATTGCTGCAGTTTGTCTGAAACCGTTTTGAGTAGATGTGGTTCTAAACTTGGCTGGACCTCCAAACAATAGATCGATGTATTTACACAAATAACTGAATATGTGTTATTTACTGTCAGAAAGGTGAACTATTTTCAGCCTTGATTGATTTGCAAGTGGCCGAGGTCGGGTACAGAGCTGGCAAATAAGGCCATAAGTTACAAGCAGACTGATGGTTGCTATAGGTATCTTAAGAGATGAGACCTTCTTTGACCCTGTATACAGATCATAAAAGAGGGGTTCTGCGATTGGCTCAGTGTGGGGGTGTGAGGAGGGAGATGCTTCTGTTCTATGAAATGTCTGGGAAAACAGATTGTTATTGTTGCAACCTTTGCAGATGTTCTCCCTCTGTCTTTTACAGAGCTATAGCTGCTCACAGATTGTGACAAAGTCAACTCCTTTTCTGAATCTTCTTGTGCCTTGTGACTTCTCACTGACCAAAACCTCTCTCTGCTTTATTTACCATAGTTTTACCCTTACACATTCCTCTGCATTTCAGAGTCTTATCCATCTGCTCACCTGAGTCCTGTCATCATGCTGTAGACCCACAGGTGATCCTGTTAGCATAGCATTGCGCTGTCTGTGACATTATGTATCTGTTGTACCTGCAGGCTGTGTGCCCATGCTGGATATCTGTGTGGTGAGAAGGTGATTAGATCGAGATGTTCCTCATCTATAGAGCTATATAGCCGTACTTCCTGCGCTCACTTCCTTGTCTTTGCCCTCTTTGTTGTCTGGTTCCTTGGCCATGTCTATGTGGACTCCTGGACAATCTTTGCCTGTTTGGTCCTGAGTTCTTAAAGTGGGACCAAGGTTAGTGGCAATGGTGGCAACTGTGGTAGGAGTTAGCCTAGGAATTGGTGGGTTGTCGGTTCGATTCATAATCCGTCATTGTGTCAATGGGCACTTCATCAGCCATTCTGTTGGTCAGAATATCCGGTGTGGTATGAGTGTGTGAATACAAGGGTCCTGAGGTCATTTCATTTCTCTGGCGTTTCCTGAACCTTGAGGCATGTCACCACACGGAACCGCTGAATCAAGCTAAAGATTCCAAAGATCCAAGACCACTCTCAAAAGACACCTGGAAAGAATAAAGAAGGATTCTTTACTCTGACCCCTCCCTGGCTCAACTCTGCTCATGCAGTTATGTCACCTCCTTCTTCTGTCTGCTTTGAGAAATCAAGGCCAAACATTCGTCTAAAAAACTTTGAGTCCTTAAGCTCATTAATCGCTTACCTTTCTCCTCCAGCAGCCTCAGAATCTGCCAACAGAAAAAAAACTAAGTTCCTTAAAAAAATAAAGTCTTTTCTTCCATACCATGGTTGTTTGTACTTGTTGTCTGCATTTGAGTGTGAACCCGTCATTATGAGAGCATCTGCATGCCTTCTCCTCTCTGAGACGACCCCCTGGTACAGTCTGTCTACGAGACAACGCCTGTCCACCCACTGCAATGTAAATACTGCCTGTGTCACGATGAGATGCCCTACAGTCCTTCCCAAATCAAAAAAGAAGAAGCTTTCCTTTGAATGTATTACAGTATGTATCTATGTATCAGTAGCTACAACAGGTTTTATATTAAAACGTCTATAAGATCATTGATCTTCTGGTAGAGTTCACTATGGACATGTCACCAGTCCATCGCATGGCAACTCTTAGCAGAACATGTGAACTCTAACCTGTGACATTTTTGCTACAATGCATCAGTTTCCACCCATCTTACTGGTTAGAACACCACATAAGTGAAGAGATAAATAGCTCAGAAATGTCTATAAAATTTGATAGAATGAGTTTAGCATGTTTTATTACAAGCTCCAATCAGAGGATCCACAGATCTACCCCTAGCACCTGTCAGTCCTGCTGGGTTAATTGAGTCTTCCTCTAAAGCCCAGCCTTAACCAGCACACAGCCCAGAGGCAAATCACTGTTATTTGTGGAGGATAGAAGAATCTGCAGCTGTCTCTCTCTCTCTGTGTATCCACCTGGCTTTTTCATCACTTTGGGGATTCACACAGACAACCTTTTTTGATCAGGAGCTGCCAGCAGAGCTCACAGCTGGCAGCACCACCTGAAATAGTTTAGTGAAGCACATGTAGAGTTACAATGCAGGTGAGCCACACGCAGACACCTTCACACAGCTGATCGGTCTGGGACGGCAGCTTAAGTTAAAAGAAAATGGAATATTTGATCTCTGAGGAGCTCAGTGAATTCAGAAGGGCAGCACTGGACGTTGTTTGTGTTGCGCTTCAGCAGACCAGAGCAGCCTGACCTCTTCCTCTCAACAAACTCAGAGAAGGTTGTGGGAAAGGAAAGAAGCGTGTTTGTAAGAGGTACTGCAAGGTTGTCTATCCTCCAGCAAACTGTGTCAGACGCTGAAATTTTAATATGCTTTTTTATAAGTTTTTAAAATGAAACAGTGAAAAATGAACAGCAATCATTTGGGCTATTTATTTATTTAGGTTCACCGTGTTAGTCATTTATTTATAAAGGTCACATTTTTAAACTAAATATTTAATTATCTAGCTAAATATGAATTATCTTGATTACTATTTATGTTATGAACTAAATATATAGCTTCAACTTAAATATTTAGCTTCAATTTAAATATTTAGCTTCAAACTAAATATTTAGTTAGCAAGCCAAACATTTAACTCCATGAACATACAGTGAGCTAGCTAACTCTTTAGCTCTAAGCTAACAAAGTATCTAGTTTACAAGCTAAATATTGAGCTAGCTCAGAGCTCAGTTCACTTGTCGTAAGTAGAGGTAGACTTTCAAAATAAAAGCTCGATCCTGAGAACTTCTTTATAAAACTGTTGAGGCTGAATACTTCGATACTAATGCAGTCTGTTGCTGCCTTTAAAACGGCTCATCTTTTGTTTAAAGCTGACATGTTTTACAAGAAGGGAAGAAGGAACGACGATAAAGACGTAGCATGATTTGAAAGCAGGAGTTTATAAAGAGGTTTGCAAATGCCAGTTTTTATTTTGATAGTTCACTTGTGGTTAGAATCAAGTGAATTTGCATATTAGCTAAAAGTCTGATCACTGCCTCTGCAGTTTGCCACATGCAGTACAGACACACAGTCCAACTCCCAAACATGTTCAAGGGTGGAAGTCAGCTGACTGCCTCACACACACACACTGCTCCAGGAGGGGATCATTTCATGGAAGGTGGGATTTTATTTTCAGCACAAATCCTGGGAGATGTGTGTATGAGGCTGCCCTGATGAAAAATGTTTTTCACTAAAGTTTTTACTTCTTATCCTGACAGCAGCAGAAAATCAACAAAGGAGCAGAGCTCTCATGTCTCAGGCTGAATCCGTTAACCGAGGGGAGAAATGATGAAAGCCTTTTACATGACAGAGATCACAAAGTGTTGTGTCACAGTTTGGTGAAAGAGCAGATGGTGTCAGTTCTGGTGGAAGAGTTTCCTGCGTTGGCCACAGGGTGGCAGTACCACATCAGGAATCTCCCTTCACTCTGCGTTTGTTTCTGCATACATGCGTAAGTGTATGTGTGTGTGTGTAAAGAACTAAATGAAGGAAATTAACTTCTTTTGAATGTCAACTTTAATAAATAATCGCCTCTCGTGCACAAACAAAGCTGCTGTACACTTGGTTTGTTACTCTGAATATAATCTACTCTTAACTAGAATGCAGCACAATCCTATACGGCATATTAAAATACAATATAAAGTGGAAGGCTGAATGTGACACAAATACATTTACACATTCCTGAAGTGTAAAAATACAAAAACTGCTAGAACTGTGCTGTGGGTCAATGGAAGCTAATTGGGTCTTCTGTTTGCACCAAGAAATTCTCCTCCAAGGTTCTGTTATTCAATAATTAATGTGAAAGAGACCAAAAAAAAAAATCTACAAAAAGAGGCAAAAACTTGGGAGATTTTCTTCATGTTCACAACGTAAGAAGATGAACAGTTGTGTAGAATTTCTACTTGGTCTCCAGATCTAATTTCAAGAGTTTGTTAGTCAGGGATCCAATAGTGTCTGTAAAAGGAAGAACAAACAACAGAAATATCATCTGCGCATCAATAGCGCCTTATAAATAACCTGTGTGAATCAGGACAGTGCCGTAACTATCAGTTTTTTGGAGCTGTTACCATCATCTACTATGTGTTCATGGGAAAACCAAGAATTAAATTTTTTCAGAAACAGAGTAAAGGCTGCACAAAGAGTGTAGAAGAATTTAGTTTAGCTTCTGGTTTATTCTTAAAAATGGGGCAATACATATTAATTAAGGCTAGAACTTTATTGTGTTAATTTTGATTAATTAAATTTAGATTTTAACATTAAACTTTTTTATAAAATTAGCCTTTTTTAAAATATTCATCCCTGATGTTTCTGGTATGCGCAAACAACATCCGCTAAAAGTGATGGATAACAAAGCCGCTTGTCTTGGCACAAAAGACTGTTGTGTTCAAGTTGTGCTAAAAGGAGTTAGCCTATCAGTGAAGCTATTCAAGCCTGAAATAGCTTCTCAATGCTAAACATGTAGCAGCAGCACAGAGGTTACCAATGCCAACGTCAGCATCTATATTTCCAAAGAGTTCCTGAAACACTGGAAAGATGAAAGGTCAGAATAACACCTTGCTCCAATCAGATGGTTGGAGAACACAAAGAACAGATCAAAAACAATAATAGGCTAACTCCCATTTAACACAACTTCTCCAGTTCCTTTATATCGTTTTTGGAGCCCAAACTTTAACCTCCAGCGGGCCAAGAGAAGCAGCTTTCATTGATGTTTACAGGTTTACCAGAAACACAAATACTAAGGTCCAAGCTTGCTAATTTATTATCTAAAAACAATAAATAATTTTATATGTAACATATGTTGTAACACAATGCAACCACCACGAATGATATGTTTGAATTTTTTATAAAGTAGAATCGTATAAAATGAATTAAATATTTTTTAAAAATTAATAAAAAATACCTTGCTGGTTCTGATTAGAACTGCAGCGGGTTTTAAAAAAACTTTTCAAGGTGACAAAAAATGACAGGGACCTTATTGGGACCCGAGGGTTCAAAGTGGGATGTTTGGTTTTTTTCTGGCGATTCAGGAGGAAGTGCGCCATCTTGTCATGCCCATTGCATCTCCAGCCCACCACCACCTTTGAGGTTCTATAACTGCTTGTGTTTTCAACTGATTACTCTTTACTGAGATGAAATAACTAAGATTTACTTTTTTTAGATGAATGAACTTTTTTCCTTTTCCATGGGTACAGCTGGAGGAGACTGGCCCTCCTCCTTGGAGTGCATTGTTTTGATGAGAAAGGATTCTATTTTTAGCAGCTTTATGGCGTTGTGCATGGCGTCCCTCCCCCATCCATCAGCACCGGCTCCCCAGTCACCTTTCATGTGATCTCTGTGAGATGTGACTCATGTCTTCTGTTTTTAGCTCGTGTTGGGATGTTTGAAGAGCCGGGATTGTTGCAGCTGCGCAATAATTAGGAACATTTAGGGGGAAAAAATTACATTCAAACTTAGGTGTAGTTTTCTCAAAGTTTATCATTCCACATTTCAAACCATTATGATATAATTCTCAACACAACATGTTACTAAAGGTATTTATTTAGGGAGGAATTTTTCTGCCATAACCCAAGTGCACACATTTTAAATCTGAAAGCAGCATTTTATGTCTTTTGTTATGAAAACTTGCAATTCTCTTTCTTCCATTTTTATTTTGAAAGCAGGACTCATGTCTTTCTTCCCAAAACTAGCAATGCTTGTACTCAAAACTTCTCCTCACGCTCACACTTAGTTTCTGCTCTGACTTTCTGCTAGCTTACTGTCTTTTGGCACAGTTGCCTGGCAACCTCTCAGCCAATAGAATGAAAGTATTGTATTGGGTGCGTTTGTTTCCTTTTAGCGGGTGTGCCTATGTGGCTACTATTGATTGTAATAACCTGCGCCACCCACTGGATGTATGGAGAAACAACGACATCAGCTTTCTGCTCCATGTTACACTAAACATCCGCCAGCAGAGCTACTGATCGCTAACAGCTAATGATCTTAGGCAGGATTCTGTTCACCAAAGACAACATAGTCACGACATGATATCTCTCTTGATAGATAGATAGAATTCCTCCGTATTTATTCACTTGCCTTTACACACATGAAATATGATGTCCAGTTTTCATTACAAAGATTTTATGATGATTCACAGTCCTATTTAATAATGAGGCTCATTTGTCAGGTTGTCAGATTTTTCAAAATTGAGAACCTTTAAGCAGGTGTTAAACATACTTTTCATTAACTCTATATATCATATCTGTATTAAAATGTTTTTGTTGATGTGATGTAACATTCTAATGTTAAATGTCATGTTTTCATTAAAATCATCATAATTAACTGAAATAAAGTTGATTTACATCCTTCTACAATAACAGTAATTATGTGTACAATGTGTTTCACATAGTGATAAGGTTTCTGAAATAAAGTTTTAAATAATATTCTAGTTTATTGAATGGGTCTGTATTGTCCTTTTCTTTTGCTACTCAGGGAGGTTGTGGACATTTAGGACAGTGACCATTCTATCAGGAGAACATTTGTGAGGTCAGACACTGCTGTTGGATGTGTGAGTTAATACACATTATGTCCTGTTCTCATAGATTTAGCAACATCAATACTAATTCTGATTTTATATAGTTACATTAATATGCAGCAGGTTACATGCAGGGTAGTTAACAGGGTTTTCGGCCATTTTAAATGAACCAAACCACTGTAAGTATTACAATATAAATATTTATCACATTATTAAACCAATTGTTTCATCTTCTTACAATATAACATTCATGTTAGTGGTGGGACTTCTTTTACATACAAAGAAAGTAAAAGAATGTAATGTATGTAAAAGAATAAAACCAAAATGTTATCAAATGTAAACCACGTTACATTTAGAAAAAGCATCAATCTCTACATTTATGCATATTATTCCAAAAGGCTCCAGGTTGTAATAGAATTCAAGATACCACATTAACTTTACACAAATTTTCTCTTCATTCTACCCCACATGGGTCCGGATGTATCTGTAGACGCCTCACGATACTCTTCATGACAAAGAATTACTGCAGTCCAGGTGGGATAATTTGTATCCATGGGACTTCCTGTCACTCCAGATGATCAGTGAGGAATGCTGATCATAATCACTCTTCCTTCTCACAGACCCAAATATTTTTAATTCCTTATCAGTGTTCACAGCGCGGGCTGCACAGTGGTGCAGTTGGTAGCACTGTTGCCTTGCAGAAAGAAGGTCCTGGGTTCGATTCCTGGCCCGGGGTCTTTCTGCATGGAGTTTGCATGTTCTCCCTGTACATACGTGGGTTCTCTCTGGGTACTCTGGCTTCCTCCCACAGTCCAAAAACATGACTGTCAGGTTAATTGGTCTTTCTAAATTCTCCCTAGGTGTTTGTCCTGTCTGTCTCCGTGTTGCCCTGCGACAGACTGGTGACCTGTCCAGGATGACCCCGTCTCTCGCCCGGAATGGGATCGCCCACAATGGATGCGTTCACAACACATCCATTACGTTTTTATGTGAAAATGTTATTTTTTGAGCGACACATTTTCCATAGATGTTTGTAGAAGCAGTCTGCATGCTGGACTTGGAACACCAAAATAAACAGAAACTGAATGAATTCAATTTCCTCTCCCTGGGCTGCCACCTTATCGTGGTGGAGGGGTTTGAGTGTCCCAATGATCCTAGGAGCTATGCTGTCTGGGGCTTTATGCCCCTGGTAGGGTCACCCAAGGCAGACAGGTCCTAGGTGAGGAACCAGACGAAGCGCAGCCCGAAGACCCAATGATGAATTACAACTTTGGATCTAGCGTTCCCTTGCCCGGACACGGGTCACCGGGGCCCCACTCTGGTGCCAGGCCTGGAGGTGGGGCACGTTGGCGAGCGCCTGGTGGCCGGGCTTTAG